>JAQFYM010002527.1:0-23126 GCA_034694785.1 Agrenia bidenticulata
AAAATACCTTAAAAACGACTGCTTATTGCAAGACAATTACAACTTGTTTTCTATTTAAATGTTACTGAATGTAACATTTATAAAAATAGCTAAATGCATGTGTTTTATTTTTTTTTAAGAAAAGGACATGCTTTGCAATTTTTTTTAAAGTCTATTAGAAGTTTGTTTGCTGAAATAAAATAAATCTTGTTTAAAATCATCTTTTTCTTACATTTAAGTAAAAATTTCATAATGCACTGAAAAAAATCTTGCAATAGATGTTAAAAGATATATGTTTTCTTGAAAACATATTAAACATAATGCATTAATTTACCAAATTCTATATGTAGTATTTAAAATTATTTTTTTTTTGTAAGAAATTGACGTCTAAATCTGCATTAATATGCAATGCGTTTATATTATACGCATTCTTTGTATACCTAGCAAAAATTTTTACGTTTTTACGTTTTTACGTCTATAAAATATTCTAATACACCCTCCGCCCCAAACGCCTTGTCCAATTTACCCCTTCAATTATGGCTTAATAGAAAAATAAGGTGATAAGTAATATGAGGCAAAGGGTGTTTCCCCAAAAACTAACTAATTTTTTTATGACGATGCAATATAGCTCTTACAGAAAATGAAATACGACAGCTATTAAAAACGTAAAAATAGGTTTTATCACTATCTACTACTAAAAAAAATTTTAAAAATATACAGGGGGGCCCCAAAAAAAAAAGTGCCCCCGGGCCCCCTAAAATGTAAATCCGCCTCTGTACGCGTAGGCATAAAGTGCAAAATTGTTAAATCAGGGCATTATAAAAACCATGGTAAAGCTTTTTTATTTGTTTTGTCTGTCTAGTTCTACAAATAAAAATCAATACTGTTTTGCATCTACTACACGAAACTTTATAGTGCCGCCATCGTAAAATTATTGCCAATTTTTCGCATTAAGGTAGTCTGTACTACAATATTGGGCTCGTATTTCATATAACCATAGACCTCAAGGCAAGGTACCATCAGGCATAGGTGAAGGTTAGTTTTTAAACAAAAACGGTTTAACAATGTAAGGCGACGTGTATAACTTCACCAAGTTTTTTTACAAACTCGTCACGTCTTTTTAACTTTGTAGAAAATTATAGCTTACATTTAAACGGATGCGTTATACCAATTTATTTTTGTATATTTAGATGGTAGGCTTTTTTTGCGTATATCACCACGGAGCATCTGAAACATTTGAAATAAACGATGCAAGTTTCTAGCCAATATAATATCAAGGCCACTTACCAAAAACAAATATTTTATATCATAAATTAAGTATCTATGATTTGAAGTTAAAGACAACAAAATAACTATACCATTTAAGCAAAAAAACTAAGAACAAGAGGTTACAGGCGAAAAAGAAAATGTGAGAACTGCAAGCATTTATTAGATTTTGCGGATAATTAAAGAAATTTATATAAAAAACACTTTTTTTATGAAAAAACTATACATAAGTCAATAGAAAGCAAAAAAGGTCACGCCTAGAAGAACAAAAAATAATATGTTGTTAAGACACAGTATAAGATACTGTTTTAATCTTACTTTGCTAATTTTCAAAAACCTTTTATTGTTCGTAGCGATGCCTTGAACACAATCATTAAAACGCCTTACTGCAGAAATATACTACGTTACAGAATACCATATTTTCAATCATTATATAATTGGCAATTCATGAAATTAATAAAAATGCTTATAAGGAAAAACGGCCAAGCAATAAAATGGCCACTAGATACATGAAAAATTTATTATAAAACCTATTTATAATTCGTACAGAAAAACTAGCATTTTAATGGCTTTTTACAACTTCAATGTTACAATCAAGGATTATAAGACGGGTTAGTTTTCTACAAACACAAAGTTGCAAAATACGTACAACAAATAAAAGAACAATGAAAAGGCGACAAATCTTGCATGTCATATTTTTTATACATAAAACAATTAGGGAATGAGCGATAATTACAAAGTATGTGTTTATGATGCACAAGAAATAAACAACATACTGCTAGACAATAACGATAAAACTAAACTGAATGCAATATTGATCTGTTTAATTAGACATGGTGGTATTACAGCCTTTGTTTGTTTATGTAAAAAAAATTTAATTAGTGAAGAATGCAAAGTGACATAAAGAAAAATAATCAACAGTGTTAAAAATGCAAATAATATATGAATGCGGATAAATTTACACAAATAATATAACGAAGAAGTACTGCAGTGTATCAAGTCGAAAAAGATTATGTCGGCGGAATCATTCGCGGTAGCAATTTACTAGACACGTTATTATAGCCACAATCTATCACACAAGATACTGCGCGCAAAAATATAAAGATAAAGCCTTTTATGAAAAAATAAAGTTTATAGTGGAAAATATATACTTAGGGCATGAGTCGAATATATTGATTTTTTTATGAGCAACGGCTTTTTCAATAACCATGGTAAGCAGGTATACAGGGGTAAAACAATTTTACGTCTTTACAAGTGTCGCCATTTACAAGTCAATGGAGAGCAAAAGAGAACATAACAAACCTGTATCAATAAAGTCGTATGATTACTTTTTACAACTATTTAAATTACAAGATGATTATGTCGTTTATGCTTGGATTTGCTAATAAAGTGTTTTTTTGTAAGTTGCTTACTGGGGTTCATCCTCTGTATCGTTATATGGCTGCAGTACGTAACAATGCATGAGGTAGAGTTTGGAAAGGTATATATTGCCTTTAATACAAATTCGGACACTAGAGCAAGTATACATTAGATTACATTAGCATGGCTCGAGATATTCTTACTTTAAAGACATATATTATCGCGATAAGGGAATAAATAACAAATAAAAACCAAAGATGTGAATGTCTTAAAAAAACAATTTAGTTCACAGAAAAAACCCAAATGGCAATAAGGGCAAAATAGAAACAATACAAACAGGCCTATAGCGGATAATTAAAATTAACATGAAGGAAATTATGTTATAAAAGATAGAGAAAAAAGAAGACGCAGTGTAAACAGGAGAGATAATAGAATATAATATAATAAAAATAAAAGGGTATTTTCTAAGCGGCGTGTAATGTGTGCAAGTATTGCTCGTGAAGTATTTTTACTTGTTTTTAATATTACCATCATTTATCTTATTGCGTGTATTAAAACGACTATTGATCAAAACATGGTTTACAACATAAATGCATAAAAATTCTGTTGTCTAAAAGCATAATAAGTTATGTAAAAAAGCATGGATGCCATCCAGAAAAAAAAATCGGTTATAAATACGATTTTTATTTACAATCTTCGATTTACGCTGAGATCAGTCCGGGTGGTAGCACTCACTAAATTTCTCATTCGAAAATCCAGTATTAGCATCACTTTTTTTTCTTGGTTTTCTTTTCACATCCGACCTCGATTTTTTCTTAGTGATAAAAATACTAGGTTTCCGTACTCGATTACAAAATTTACATGTTCAAACACCACTGTTGTACAATCGGCTTAGTTTTCTGTATGCGTTGATGAGATGCTGTTTTTATTTGTTTTTTTTCGATTATGATTACATCGCTAAATGCTAACACAATTACATGGTTAAACCAAAGTAAGCCTTGCTTGTCTACATCTCTGCATAAACACACATATTGACACGACCGTCGCATCTAAGTCGCACAAAAACCAAAGATCAAGACCTTCAATGGCATATATTTTTAATACCAAAATCTTCGTTTCTACCGCATAACGGGTTTTTTCTATATATATTCGTGTAAGACAGATCCACTTGCTATTTGATTTATGTAACTTTCATTACGGCAACCTTCGACTTGCTCTACTTGACCACTGTAAAAAAGAATAAAAGATTGCGTTTTTCCATCTTACTTATACATGTCTTGATCTGCTCTTTTTTTCTTGTGCACTGATACTTTTTATTTCATCACGGTGTTTGTTCGATGCAGGGGAAATCATTGTTATATTAGTATGAGCTGTTTGTTTAAATTTTGAGTCTACAATTTTATTTATTGATAATTTGTCAGTAAGTGCAAGTCTAGCAAAATTTTTTTATCGATATAGCAGGTACACGGTTTTTTCAGATTTGTTCTAGAAAAGAAAATGTTTTGAAATCAATCAACATTAATAATATGTTCAAAATGTATATGGTAATCCTAACCAGATGTACAGAAAAGCTTTCAAGAGTAATTTTTTTGCAATGTTTGCACATTGCAAGCGATGAGTAAGATTTTTTTTTCATAAAATCCCTTCATACTTTGCTCGACAAAATCAATATACAGGGAATCGTAAAAATTACTCATAAAGCTCTAAAGGAATTGCAAAAGTATAAAAAAGTATAAAAAAGACACAAAAAGCCAAGCAAAATGAAGTAGAATAATATTTTAACTTAACCATTTACTTCTATATAAAATTACTTCATATGTGACAAACATTCAAAAAATAAAAATTACTTTTTTAGTTGTAAATTTGTAATATTCGACCGGAAATTTATACGATAGCAACCAATTATAAGGTAAATTATGCAAAAAAAAAGAGTCTTAATTTAAGAAAAAAATAAAAGCAAAAAGGTATTGCAAAACAAAAAAGTTTTGTATATACTGCCTTAAATTTTTTTATGTAAGTTCCAAATCTAAGGGGTCAATTATTTTTACTTAAAATAAAACAGCTATGAAAGAAGTTTTACTAAAAGTAAAAGCATAAATGCTTGAATGAAGTTTTTTTTCTATATTTTTAGTATTCATCAACGAAGAAAGATCTGACATATTAAAAGAGAATACACTATTTGTTGGTTCTTTTTTTGAGCCAGTTTTTAACGAATCATTTGAATATTAATCTTAGCTGTTTAAATTCTTTTCTTTCTGTTTCCTGCTTGTTTAAGTTTTAGTATTTTTGCATCTAAACCACCATAGCAAATACATAGGTGGACATACTAGGGTTGTATTTACCTCAAAATCGTCACATAGTTTTTTTTCACATTGGTTGCTTGTGTTAGAGTTAGAAATCTATTACCAAACACATCTAGAAGCTGCATTTAGCTACACCGTCACTTGAAATGTAAGAATACCAGTTTTTTGCTTTTGGGCATAAAACATTGGACCATTGTTATACGCACTACATTTTTGTATGGTTAATAGCAGATTTTCATATATTCTGGTAAGTTTAATATATTTCATCAGTATAGATTATACTGTCGTATCAAAATATCAGACATTTACATTATAATCATTAAAAAGTTCTCTAGTATTGGGGTCAATATCATTAATTACAAGAAAGAAAAATGTTGAAAACGTCACACCAGTTGCGTTGACCTAGGCGAAGACGTCAACCATGATTAAAAAGTACAATTTGTACAATGATTATTTTTCTGGCTTCACGTTGTTCGATTTTATAGTTTAGCAAAGGATTAAAAAGCACTTTCGTATGTATTAAATTGTTTTTGCTTTACTTTCACATCATATGATACTGTATCATATTTGTATTATTGTGATTTACTCTTTGGTACTACTATGGATTTGTAGTTTTATATCTAGGGATGTGCTGGTCTTTGCTACAGATCAGTATAATCACTTTATAAAAGACCTTTTTATGAATTATGACATCTCGGATTGTCTTTAGAATAATTGAATTTTTTTTTTATAAGCCAAATCGGCTTTACTGGACATAAATTTATAATCCATAGAAATATTATCACCTGATAACGACAAATCAGTGCATATACTGTATCCTTAAATTATAGGTATTTTGGCTTTCTCTATACACGGAGGTTTGTAACCTTTGCGTTTCTTCTGGCGCAGTTCTTATCTAAGACTTATCATTCTCTCAAGATTAAGGACACACATTTATTTTTTTGTGCCAATTTCATTTTGGTTTGGTGAATTTATAATGTTTTACAACGTAATTTGTTTCATACTTAAGTAAATTGTGGCCTATAAGCAGTATAAACTTATTTGAGGTGTTGTTATTTTTAAGGGTAAATAGTTTTCAAAAGGTAGATTTTTTTTAATCGAATTACTGTAAAAAATACGGTATATATATTTGGATACAAAAATGCAGAAAAAAACAGTATTTTTTTGTTTTTAATTCCTTTTAAAAACAATAACGTGCAGTCGCGAAACATTGACTTTTCTAGTGAGACTGAATCTATCTCCGGAAATATCCATTTCTAATTATCCGCGCAAATTAAAAGCGCAAAATGTAAAAAATATGTGTGCCATTATGCGCGCTAATTAAAAGACGCTTTAATTATTGTTTTTAAGTACCAAGTACAACTTAAAAAAATATTACGCAATGCAAAAAAAATATATGGCAAAATCTTGTATTGTAGATTTTGTTTAACGCCAACAAAAATGTCTCTGAGCCCAGAAAAAAATGTGAATGTGAGACACGGGCATATTTTTGCCAAGGAACATTCTTTTTGATAGAAAAAGTTATTGGTTCTGTAAAGCAAAATCTAAATATCATATATGCAAAGAATTATTATTGATTTTTTCCTTTTGTATCAGTGGCATACCCAGGGGGGTGTGGGGGGTTATAGCCCCTTCTTAAAATTTTGGGCTTAAATTTTTACGGGGTCTGCATTTTGGGTAAAAAATTTGAGCAAAAAAAAATTACTTAAATGAAAAACCTTTATAATTTTTTACACAATTTTTTTTGAAAAGTACATTGTTTTTCTGAGTACTGTTTTTTGCCTCTACTTTTTTTTAATACCCCTTTAAAAAATGCCAGCCTACGCTACTGCTATGTTTTCAAAAGTCTTTACTTCATTAAAAAATAAATAATGTATTCACTAATACTACGCCTAAAACACACTTTTGCATAGTGTTTATATTACTAAGAAGCAATACAGGCTCGTTAAGTACTTTTTTCTCGTACTTAAGGCAATCATTATTGCATAAAAATAAAGCCAAAATCCTCATGTATACCAAAAATCCTGCATTTAGTATTTTACAGTTTTTTTTTTTAAAATAGTGTTATTAAGGAATATCTTTTTTGTAACTAACGTAAAATATGGATTACAATCTGTCCTATTATTGTTGCCAAATTTTACAAACAAACCGCATATTATAACTTTAAAAAGCTTAACTTCATAGCCTATGGTAGTGCTGGGAATTTTCGGGTTATATAATATTAAGCTATTGAAAGTTGTAGATAAAGATGCAAATATAAGACGTCTTTTTGATGTGTCCCTTGTATTGAGGGTAATTAATTTGCAACAAAATTTATAAACTATGCATGTAAAAAAAACAGTCATTTTAAATAATTTTTCTGCAATGGACAATTTTATGCAATTTTTGGTTTGCACTACTTATGCCCTATACGTCAACGCAAAAATGTAATACTCAAAAAATTTCCAAAGCAATATTGCCTTGACAAGTAGTAGTATGCACCCACAAAATCCTATGTTAGTTTTGCTTGTACTGTTTGTTTACTCTATATACTACCATATGCAACAGAGATGCAAATGTGTATGCTTAATATCATTTGTTTCGCCTAGTTTGGATCAACCAACCTTAAATAGTCCCATTTTGTATGTTTTTTTTTTAGTCTTTAACCCTTTAAAAAGTTTTGACACATATATGTGTCAAACTTAATTAAGAGCTTGGCACAAATATGTGTCATAGAAAATTTTTTTTTGAGCTGTATCGATTAAACAATAAATTTAAAAAATTTACAATAATTATTTTTTTACAAACTTAATTTTTTTTCAACTTTAAATATTTTAAATTACACCCCTAACTTTCTAAAGGGCTAAAATAACTATAAAGATCATAGAAATTAAAATAGTTAAACAGCTTACTTAGAACACCTCATTGCGCAAAACTATTAAGTTTATTCCTATTTATTCTCGTATACAAATTCGGCAAACGCTGTTATTACTTTACATAATCGTTGTACATTTTTTTATGTAGAGGTTGGATTACACGTAAATGTTGTTTCGATAAAGTAAATATATACAAGCTGCATATACGCTCCAATTACAAAAAAAAAAACAGCATTTACTTTTTATTATGTTGATTTGTGCATTTTTTCCATATTTTGTGCAGACTATTTAGCGGGGTAAGACTGCCGCAGTTAAAAAATTGTCCAAAAGTTATTTATACGGCCTCTGTAACTTTTTAAATTCCAGTTTTTAGTTAATCAACGTGTATATGCACGCATCAATGTGAAATTTAATATAGAGTTTTGCATATTCTTTATATTACCGTTTTTTGTGGTTTGTTGGACACTTTAAAATTGTTTTGCCCGTTTTGTGCCACCCTGGACAAGGGGGGTGCAAAAAAAACATTTTCTACAAACAAATAACGAAACAAAACAAAAAGAAGTTGAAAAATACCGAATAATATTCGTTTAAATTTTAGTACAAGAAAAATCAAACATATTTTATAGTTGAAAAAAATTGTTTTTTTTTTGTTACAAACGGTTATATCAAACGTAAATAAACTTGTAAAAATATTTATTAAAAATTCAGGTGCGTATTTTTGCGGGTATATACTACAAATGTATTTGAAAATGTATAATCTTAAAAAGTTGTTTAGAACCTCGATATAATATTGTGCTATACCAAAAAACAACTACAATATAAGAAGGTAAAAATTTAGTTAAAGCATAAGATTTTTATTTTGGCTGCAAAAATGCTGTTCAAAGGCGAAAAAAATTAGATTTTTTTGGGAAAGTTTTTTTACGGTATTTTATTTTTGTTTTATTTTTTCGTGCATTTTTGCAAACTGTGATTTTTAAAAATCCACTTCGGTACTTTTATTGCAAATTGCCATTCATACCGTAAACATCTAATGCCTACAATTTGCAAAATACATTTTTGGTCAGTTATTGTTTATTTTGTATGTATATTAAAAAGTTTGCAAATAAACACTCTTTAGATTCCCAGAAACTATATTGTGAAACAAAAGAATGTAAATATATACACAAAAAAAAATTGTATTTTTGTCTTTTTTTTTCTTTGTGAAACAAATATCGAATTTTTTAAAGTAACACCTAATGCCAACTTTTTATCTAATACGTATTTCCTGTTCGTGCCTTCTAGCTAAGACGGTTTAAGTTGCTCAAACATATAAAATAGAAGAAGCATAAGAGACCAAAAAATTACCCCATAAGACATTTTTCTCGCGGAATAAAAGTGTTTTGGCATACTTTTTTGTTAATTTCTAGATTACAAGCAACACAATTTATTATACAAATTTTTATAACCTAATCCTTATGTTAAAAAATCTAGAAAGTAGGTCTCAAAATTTCTTTAAATACTGACTGGCTCATTTTTTTCTCTTAACCGTGCCACGGCAGTACCTATAATGCATATATAATAAATGTTAGCACAGCATTATACATCAAAGGAATCTGCACTTTAAAAATGAACATCCTAGCATTTTTAAAATAAACCATGCATTTTGCAAATTGAAAGCGCAAATTAAAAGTTATGATTACTTTACCTCGCAAAGTGTTATTGTATATAAATGCTTATCATGCGTAGTAATAGTTTGGCAAGAACATCAACATCAACAGTTTATATAAAAAAACAAAAGAAATAAAAAAAATGACATTTTCTTGGCAAAAATAGTATTCGGTCTGTAGAGTTAATTTATTTATATACGCACGCTGTATACTGTTTATTTTTGCCATTTATTTTTTCAATTTTAAAAAAATATATTTTCTAAAAGAAATAGGAAAAAATCCATATTTTTTATATAACCAAGTGGCCACCTGTATTTACTTATACAAAAAATATTTTAGACTGCCAAAATTAATGGGTGTATCCTGTTAATTGTATTCATTTGTTTTATCATTTTTATAGCAATTTAATTAGGTCTTAATAAAACAGAATAAAATCTAAAAGATGCCTTTATTATCTTCCTGTTTTTTACAATGCGTTTTTGACACGTCAGTTTTATTTGTGACACCCGTATCTCATACCTGCAGCTTTTAAATTTAACAGGCACTATTTTTGCTTTATTTTTAAAACCATGACTTGTACGGTTCCTCCCGCTCATTTTGTCTATTGAAGTGTACAACACTGACGAACTCACATGTAAATTTTGTTTTTAGGGCTTGATTTGCTTTTTTGTCACTTTTAAATTACAAGAGTACATAAAGTAATCTTTTTATTCTAATCATAAAATTCATTTACACATTCTTTGTAGTACAAAAATTTTATAAATATACTTTTTTTTAGAACTTTCAATCAAAAAAAAAACGCTGAAAAAAAAAGCTTAACACAGTTTTGCTTCAATTTATGACCTTTATGTTTTTTTTTTACATTTTATACAAACATTTATGTGTTATTGTAGTAATCCGATACTGTAATGTTCTTTCCATATACAATTTTTGTATCTAAAATTAAATACAAACTTGCAAAACGTATAAACTTTTTTTCCGATGCAAATTGAATAATGAATACACCAAAGCCATTGTAATTTGTTATGATTTTTGTATAATTTTTACATAAGCAATGTATTTCCATTTTTAATACTTAAGCAATACTCTTTTTACATTGTTTTTTGTTATGTCCTTTTTTTAAAAAATACAACGAATTTTTGTTGCCTAAACTGCAAGGCATTATGCTAGTCAAACGGATGCTTAAACATAATACAGTATTAATAGTTATTAAAAGGTTATCTTAAATAAGATAATATAAATGTCAATTTGACCGAAACACAAAAAAACTTAAGATAACACTTGAGTAACTTTGGCCTTGCTCTTTTTTTGCGTAGCCAGGATTGTAAACTTGTATTGTACTAGTAAAATTGTACAGCCGGATGTATATCTGCCCGTGTAAACATCATGTTTTACATTCAAGGTAAATCAATCAACCTGTTATCATTGAAACTCATGTAGAAATACCAAATAATTGCTTTATAAAAAGAAAAACTAGCGTTTTTACACCCGGGTTGAATCGATGCCACAATACAAAACATTTAACCCTAGTGAAAACCAAACATACTTCAATTAAAAAATTGATCTTTTATCTGTATGCAGCGGCGTGATTTTACTTTTTTTTAGAGGAGGCCAAAAAAACTTTTTTTTAGTTTTTTTTTCGTATATTTTGGCAAAAAAAAGTAAATGAAAAAACTCCGGGGGGCTGCCCCTCCTGGTGCCCTCACAGTTACCTGGGCTGAAATATTTCCGCAAACTTAACCCGTTGCAACAAAAAATTTTTCGTACGTACCCTTTAGTCAATAAAACACCCTTTATAGCATTTAAACGTCTACAGTTATGGCTTTTTAAATTACAAGATTCTCAATTTTATAGGCAAAACACAAACACAAATTATATAAATTGTAGTGTTTTCATGCTTTAACGCACATATTGCGTTTTTTACCGCGGGTAAGCAGATACCGAGGTTTAAAAATATACGTCTATACTTTCATCGTTTTTCATCTATATGAACTAAGCTTAATAGTGGCAAACAAAATAATTTCCAAAGACATGAAAGAGTGATAAATAAATGCTTACTTAAATACAGTTAAAAATACTTAAGATCTGAGCTTGACATAGAAAAACCAAAAGGTAACATTTTCATGTTGTTGGTAAGTAACTGACGCTTTTTTTGTAAGTTCCTTAATATCGTCGGATGTTTTGCGATATGGTGAAAACGTTCATAAATTTTTTTTTGGCTGTTTTGTATGACAAATGATTATTAAATAAGATAATAAATTGTTTTAGTTTACTGCATAAAAAATGAACAGAAAGTTGTAGAGACTACATTAGAAATGACTAGCTTTTATGGCTAGAACCAATCCTTTACACGATTGCGGTATAGTATGTAAAAGTGGCGTTCTCAGCTAGGGTAGGGGAGTGGCCCAGGGGAAATAGTTACGCCTATATTTTATAAAGCGGGGTTATTTTTTGTGCATAAAATTTTTTAAAGAAAATTTCTGAAACGAACAATTTGTAAATAAAATTTGTAAAAAAAAATAATTATGATTTTTTACCTTATAAGGCAAGTATTCACCCATTATTTTTTTAGAAACATGGACTAACGTATTTGCGCATGAATGAAAAACTATTTGTGGTAATATTATCCGTTAAAAAAATGGCAATTTTATGGAATAGATATGCCAATATAACAAAATGCAAAATTTCACAAAAACAAATACGCAAAAACTATACCGGAGTCACAATTGCAGCATAAAACAGTTACACCCACGATACTCATGAAAAAGACAGCTCTACAGTGTATTTTATTTTACTCATCCGCTCCGTTGTGTACATTCTAGTCGTTCGTGCAACTTGCAAAATAAGAAATCCCAATCAGTGATTTTATTATGTAAAGAAGAGATCTTAAGAATGCAGTGTCTGCTTGATATGTTTAGCATGAGTAAATAAAAAATTGAAAAGTCATTCAATACATGTAACCGTATATAAAAGAGAAAGTTTACCCAATTCTCTAAAAGAGATAACTTCTTAATAAGAATCACGTGTATAAAGGTACAACATTCTACTTAAGAAATATGATAAAAAAAACGTTTGCACAAGTCTTTACAATATTGTGCGCGAGTATTCGTATATGCAGTGAATCGAAGTTTATGTCACCGTATAAGGGAATAAATGCCAAGTGACACTTGGCGGCGCTAATACCATTTTATGGAATTTTACATAAATAATGAACCAATTTGGTACAAGGCGAATCCATTTACCATATTGGGGCAATTATGCATAAGTAAAATGTCCATAAATGGTAGTTTGCGACCCCAATTTTTACTTGGCGGATTTGTTCACTTAGACGGTAATATATACAAACGTGTTTGTAAATACCACAGGTAGACTTTTCAGCATCAAATCACAAGGAGCCACTACAGTTCCTGTCTTAAAACAAAATATACCTGTAGCATGCATAATGGCTGGCTTTGACGTCTTGTGGAATACAAAAAAACATTTTTGTACACAAAAAAACCTTTTTGTACACAAAAAAGGTAAACCAATTGCAGCAATAGACAAAAAATTTATTTAATGGGTATTACTGGTAGTGATAAAGCATGAAAAGATGAAGTCCAGGCATAAGCTTGGGCAATCAAAGAGACCATACCTTGCTGGATACGCAAAAAATCTACACCTTTTTTTTAATTGCACAGGAAAACAATATTGCATAATTTGCACTTTTATACAATCAATGAAGCACCCTTTATAAACAAGTTCTTACAACCTTTATTTTTTATTTTACCATACCAGTTGGTCGAAAGTGTGATGTTGACCCGATTGATTTGGCTATTACAAGCTTTCTTTAACATAAGATGCAAAAAATAGCAATGGAAAAACAAAACGCAGTTTAAAAACATTCGAAAAAAAGGTAAGGATAGCGTTTGCAAGAAACAAGGCAGCGAATCACGTAACAAATGCTACTTGTATTAAATTATACAAGGTAATAAAAAATGATGAATGCATTAAATATAGATACATTTCTACAACGAAAATTTAGGGTTTAATCAATAAAACGCAATATTTAATGGGTTTACTTAAACAATTTTGTTTTTGCGTTTTTGTCTTGGTGTAACGGTCGTGGTTTTTGGATCCACAAAAGGGTAGTCCAGGCATCAAAATACCTTGGCAAAGCCACTGGTTGCTTGCCATGATGTTGCAAACAAGTACTTTCTTGTTTATTTTAGTTTTATAGATATCTAAATCTTTTACAATTGTTTTTGGTAGATATAGTTATTACCTTATCAACGTGAACAAATAAGTAGATATTGATAATTAGGAGTTTATAATATTTATTAACGGAAAGGTTTGTTTTATTATTTTTTTAAATTATGAATAAGGTAAAGTACTAACGGCTAGAACTATGGTGTAAAAAAGGTTCTTATACAAGTAAGTCTTGTCCAAAATACAAACATGGCTGAAGTTTTTATATTTAAGTAGGACTTTGTAAATTTATCCAAAAAGAAATAGACAAAAAGAAAAAAATGCCATACTATATTTTACAATCAAAATTACGATTATAGCATTACGTAATCAATGCCAGCATTTATACTTTAATTTTATTCCAGTTGCAAATAGTACCCGATAACAATGTTCAAACACAAAATAAATTGTTTTTACGGTAGATTCTTGTGTGGCTATATTCATATTGCAAAGTCTGACATTTTTTTTAGATTACCTCTTTTGGTGATCATTGAAAAATGTCTTAGGGTCATTTTTGGTCAACAAGGGTCTATAAAATTAAAAATGATCTTTGAAAATTTTTAGAACCCCTTGGGCTAGAGCAACAATTTATATTTATTACAATTTTTTAAAACTTTTTCCAAGCTATATAAATGGGATTATAAATTACATTATCAAAAAAATTATTTAATACAAATGTATTTTCAATATAAGCGTTGTATTCGTAAGCAGAAACTCTAGTACTTACCACAACACATCATTTAACGCATAAACAGAACAAAGGTACAAATAACAAAAAAATGAAAATGCATAAGTATCTTGCATAAGTTTGCTTTATTGCTTGTGTAGACAGATTCTTTACATTATCATTTCGATTTACATTTTTTACTTTTCTAGCTTTTACAAATGACATTAATACTTTCTTTAAATATACAAATGTAATGACACCCATTCAATGTATTCTCAAAAGATTAAAAAATACTATATGGGTACTAATTTAAATGCAAAAACAACTGTCAAGGCTTAGACACTCGATCACTAGCAAGATACGTTATAATATTTTGTAACAAACACTAATTAAATAAAGTGTTTAATGTGTTGTCAGCAGCATTTTGTTTTCTTTGCTTTACCCTTAATTTGTTTTTTTTGTCGCCCGAGTATGTCATGTAATCAGGGTAGGAATAAGAATAGTTCCACATGCAGCATTTCTTCGAGGAGGAGCAGACATATGTCGAACTACTTTTTTTTTTGCTTTTTTTTTGATATAGCTTATAACAAAAACTGCACCTAAGATTTATTCTATACAGGCAAAATCACATACTACTCAATTCTAATTTGTTTGTTTTGTCACTCTAACATATATATGTAGTATTAAATGGAATAAACGTTTCTTATATAAAATACGGCTGTAAAACGCAATTTGAATAGCGCGTATCACACAAAATTGCATGGGTCATAGTATAAAACGCGCTTAGAATTTCATTTAAGCTTAGAAACGACCTTTACTGCCTAATAAAGGTTTGTACTACCAACGGGCACTATTTAAGAAGTGCCTTGTAATCTAACTATAAGTACCTTATTGCGACATGTTTTTTATTTGCGGTTTGATTTAGTCTTTCTAACAAAGAAATATACTTTCAGTCGTTATCAAATGGTTTCTTTTGTACTTGTTTTTTTTTTGTATTTACTGTACAGATACTAAAATAATGGTTTATTTTTGTTTTATACCTACTTAAAACGCACGTAAAAGCATAATAATAAGATTCATTTTTGTAATATAACAATATTACTTTGTTTGACAATACAATCAAACGGAAAATTTTTGCGTCAAGAATACATAAGAAACAGCCTTTTTATCTAGCTTTTACAATAAAAAAATACGAAGTGTGCTAAAAAGAGCCTTTTAAGTATTATCAGATACGAAAAACCATTTTGCACGTGCGGGCTTATTGCACTAAATCTATGTCTAAGATATTACAGAATTTTCTGTATGTGATCCAGTATATTTTATTTGAAACCAAAAGATTTGCAAATAAATTTTAAAACAGTTTTTTTTATAAAAAAGCTAGGTTCGAGTCGTTGAACTAAGTTGCTGTACAAGACAAGCAGTCATGCGCATGTTGTTTTGCTTTGTTCGTGAATGTAATATGTTGGTTTATACATAGTTCATAATAAAAGTATGCGGTCATATTAAGCATCGCAAGGGCTGTTTTAAACAATTACAGTGCCCCTATACAAAACGAAGCTATAAGTTGCAAAATAATACAAAAAAGTACTAATAAAATACTTTAATATAGAAGCAAAAACAATTTAATTATATTTAATGTAAGAAAGTGCAATACTTGCAACTAGTATGCACTTATTGCAACAAAAATGTAAGCTTGTCTCTTTATCTTATATAAAAAACTTTTTTTTATGCTGCGTTAGATTTCATTGAAACTGCAATGCAAAATATTGCACCTTGGATACATAATCTGCTAGTATAATAATTGTTAAACTTCGCATTTCGCGGTATTGTTTAAATGCGGCAAATTTGCAACCACGACTGAAAAAAATTTTTTAGGATGGCCTCGCGATGTTTTTTGTTTTAACGGCCATTGTACATCTTTTACATCTTTACCAGGTAACAGTAATGCAATTCCAAGATTTTGATATCTTCTGCTATCTTAATTTTTGGTAAATGCGCTATTGAAATATCAGAAAATATATTATTTTTTTGGCTTATATGTTTCGAACTCTAGATAATGTAAGTTTTCTACAGTGGAAACTGCAAAAAAATGCAAAAAAGCCATTATACGAGAATTATTTTGCGGGAAAAAGTTATATACTTGTCTGTATGCGTAAATCACTCCTCTTAAGTTAGCTGTTTTTGCGTGTTATTCATATGAGTTTAACACTTTTTGTAAACACCGCTTTCTCTAAAAAACCCTGTATATATGACAGGTTTAACTTTACTATCTAGAACCTTTTAACGTAAAAAAAACAGATCTCAAAAGGTTTTTATATAATGCGGCATTATTGACGGCAGTAAATATTTATAGACCAACGTCGAAAAGTATTTTAACAAAAAATATATTGTAAAAATCATTTATAATATAAGTAAAATTATTTGCTATTGCATGCAAACGGCGTATGCACAACAATTGTTTCCATAACAGATAATACTTAATAATGTATTCCATGCGCCGTACAAAATCTTTATCTTTACGTAACACAAAAATATTTTTATGCAATTTTGTTTTAGCGAGGCATGTAATTCACTAAAGTTGGTTGTAAAAAACTTTAAACGCACTTCATCATACAAAGTTTACTTCTAAACAACTGAATCTTAACAATATTGCAACCGAACATTGATTATTAAACAAAAAAACCAAACACGGTGTGACTTGCAAGAGCAACGTGTAAAGTTGTTTGTATTGGGCATTTCATAAATTTACACCGCTTCAAAATTATTTAAAATGTCATTAACGTGTATCCCATTCTTTTTTTGTGTCTTACCACACAAAAAATGTACAAAACTCAGTTTGCAGATTTTACAAGCTTGTCAGTTTCATTGAGATATACCATAATGTAAGATAGTTCTTGTGAGGGAAGCGCTTACTGATGAACTAAATTATTGACGCTTTTGGTAATCTGATAATATTTTCGTTTTTTATACTGACATTTGCAGTAATAAAAATACAAAAAAAAATCATTTTTGGAACTATATTAGACCAATAATTTTTTCTTAGAAGGGTTGTTTTTTATAGTGAGGCAGTTACGAAGAAAAGAAAGAAGGTGTATAAAGAGTAAAAAATTAGAATAATAGCGCAAAAGGGATTGTAAAGATGCATTTTATATGTATATGTATATATTTTTTAACATAAAAAAATAGGCTTTTTTATATAAAAACTATTTAACAAGCGTCTCATTAAAATAATTTTACAGATTGACTTTTAAAATTTTGCCATATTTGCCATATAAAATTCCAAAGAAAAACTTAAACGCCTTTATTGCGTCTGTGTATATGTAGCATGCGTAATTTTATAATGTCATGTTTTAGACCTTGTATAACAAAGGTTACTATATTTTGTTGTTGTTTAGAACAAAAATATCATAAAATCATTTTTAAAGACCTTTAAAGCGTCATCCAACAGGGTATCAAAAAAAATTGCAACAGTATTGTTTTAAGGATTGCAATTATTGTAATTGCTCTTTACAAAAATAAATACTTGATATTGTTGTTTGATTATTGCAATTTGTGTAACTTTTTGTTTACTAAACAAATTATTGATATTAAAAAACTGTTAATATATGTTATAAAGAAAAATTGCGTATTAAGTTTTTTGACAAAGAATTTTTATTAATCTTTATTAATTGCACAAAAATGCCGCTATAAAAACATAAAAGCAAAAAAGATTTATCATTTTTGTGTTTGCACGATTAAAAAAAATCTTTCAGCATAAATATATATCAATATAAAAATTGTAATTTTTGTCAATTTTGTGTACCTGCTTTGATCAAGAAAATACTTTAAAACACATAATGTACAAACTAAAAGAATTTGTCTTTCAATACTAAAAATATTTTTTTTTAGTCATTTAACAAAAAAAGATTTGTAATTTTTCAATTGACATAACAAAAAATACATATAATATTTGCAACAAAATCATACGAATGTCCCTATTAAATAGATTTAAATATAAAATATCTATATAAAATACGAAAATTTTTTTTCGATGTATTACACCGCAAAAAAATTGTAAAATGCACTGATTTTTGCTAAAAATACTACTAGAAACAATCAACAATCTAGTAAAAAAATTTTGAGTATAAATAGAAAAATTGCAATTATTGCAATTAATTTAAAATTGTAAAACCCAAAAAATAATGGTGCAATATATTAATTATGATAATTGCAAATTCAAAAAAAAATTTTGACCTGACGGCCATCAAAGCAGTTGTCAGCGTTTATTTTTTTTATTCTTCTATGTTTGATACAAGTTTTATATCACACAAAAAATAGAAAATCGCCAACTTTTAGATTTTTTAATATGAAGTAATTTGAAGATTACTTAAATACTACGGTTATGCAGAGTAAACGAGCTTTAAGAAAACAATTCGTTTTATTCGCCGAACGGTTTGTTCGCTGGGTCGGTTTTCGATATCTAACAAAGTGATATGACACTATAAAAAACTGTCATAAAGGTAACCTTTTATCTGCGGGTTTTTCATCATTGCCTGTTTTACAATACAAACTTCTTTTACACATAAAATAGTATAATACACAAGAAATACTAGTACAATTGTATATTCTACAAGTATTTTTTTGTGCATAGTACAAGACAATACATTTTAAAAGCAACGTATTTGAGTCAAATGTCAAATACATTAATTATTTGTTTTTAAGCTGTAATTCATACAGAAAAACACCTTTGCGAACTATAGTTTTTTATTTTGTACATAGTTAAACAATAAAGTCACAAAAAACCGTTCGTGCATGATTATATATAACTTTAAAAATATAAGCCTTGCACGTTAGCATATTCTATAACAAATATCTATATATGCAAATACAAAAAAAACAAAATGTACAAAACAAATACTATTGAAATTGCTTATAAACGTTTTTCGACAATACTGGTGTTTAGCCCACGGTCTTCTATGCAAGGCGGTGCCAAGTTTGCATTGATTTAAACGTGGCCGTCAGGTTGACAATCTAAAATGATTTATAAGACGTTTTTATTGTGTCAAAAGTAACATAAAAAATCATTTGCTATTCTTTTCATCGCATCTTTAGTCGATTTTTTATTTTTGTAATTTGAAATATGTCGTTGTAGTCTGAGAGGGTTCTTTTACATTCTGTGTTGAGAAAAACGGCGCTTAAAGTTATAGAGGTGTTGATCATGTATTGTAGCTTTTTTTTTACATTTATTAGACTTTTGTGTTTTGATTTTACTCTATAAGCAGTATTATTGCATTTTTATGCTTTAAAAGAGAGTCAGGCTAGACTATATTTGCTGTAATTTATAAAAACACCTTTTTTTAAAAGACATCAGGTATCACAACATTCTATCAAATATTTATGTATTATAGGTTAAAATTTTATAAAAAAAGCCTTCATATGGTAATTATTTGTAAGGAAATTATACATAACCGCCAGCAAAGCAAAATTGAAAAGTAAACACAAAATTTCATAATATATGTATGTAACAAACATCACCCATCATCTTTGGTTATTTTGTACAAAGCTTTCATCTTTTTGCCCATTATATAAGTATTTAGATCTAGGGTAAATACTCAATATTGTGACAGTGTTGATAAAAAACCTGTATCCGTTTATACTCAAGTTTAAAAATATAGAAAGGAATTATTTCATGTAAAAACTTACTGAAATTGTGGAATGTTTTTCTTTTTGCCATTTCAATTAAGCCGTCGAGCACAGAGGTTTCTGATTTGCATAGTGAGGATTATTTTTTATTTTTTTGCACCCGCTAGGTTCTGTTTTTTTTGTTTGTTTAGGCAAAAATTTCTATAAACAACATATATGTTATGCAACAATGTTAGCAGACTATGAGAGGGCAAAAGAGGCGTCGACCCCTCCAACATCTCTTTAAAAAGAAGTTCTTTTGTAATTTATGTGTCAAAAAAATATCAGGCTATCAAGACATTTTTTTTTTTTAATAAATCTAGGAAATTTTTAATAGCTCCACTGATATTACTTTTTTTAAAATTACGTTGTTTAGCAACTTGTTTTTTGCCCCGCTAAAAAGTAAGTCTTAGTCTGCCATTATGCAACATTTTGCGTATTTATTCGCAAGAATGTTTTAATTGTAATTTATTCTTTTTTTCGTTAAATCACTTTAGGGCATGTTCAATGCATTGCATGGGAAAAAATGTATTTTGTATAGTACAAAAATGCAAATGCCTACAGTAAATATGCACAAACCGCAAAAAATTACATGATATTATATTGTTAGTAATTTTCCCAAACTAAGATTCTACGAAACTGTGAATTCACCTAATTTAAACATAAGTTTTTTTATAGATAGTAGTATATGCAGTAATGAGCAAAGAATGCTGTTTAAATGCATATTTTATAGTTTTATATATAGAATTAGAAAATATTGTGTTTGTATATATGTAATCGGCTGGTTTTAAAGAATATAGAAATATTAGTTTTTGTGTAATATGACAATTTAAAAGTTTTTATATAATAGAAACTTTTAGCCGTAGTAAATTAGTAGATACTATTGGCATTGGTATTTTTTTGGTTTATTTTTAAACACAAAACAATTTACAGTAAAATTGTATTAAAAAGAGAAGCAATGCCATTTTTATAAAAAAATGCGTAAATAAAACTAAATTTGTGTAGTTTTTTTTCTTTAAAATGAATATAATTGTGTTATTTTTGTTAAACGCGCATTGAAAATATACAAAGACATACCATAATACTAGGATTAAAAACATTAACAAAAAAAATTAACTTGAAGGGAGGTTGTATTACTAAAGTATTCTGGAAATAAAAAAAAGTTTTTTAAGCAGTCATATAGGAATTTGTCAAGGATAACGATGATTTTTATTTAATTATACTAATTATAAGAACACAAAATGCCCATTTTTCATAAATTAAGCTAAATGCAGATCATTTGCAGCCCCTCGTATTTGCAAAGGCGTAGACATGCTCGTCGATATACCTCGTTGCATTCGCATACGCAAAAAACGACAAATCCAGGGCGCATATTTGAAGCTCATTTTTTAATTTGTTTACATTCAATCATAAAGAATAATCTATTCGCATCGATACAACTAGAATATACTATAAGTATTTGTAAAAATGCATAGAAAATAGTTATCAACATTCAAAATATAAAAGCATTACTTTTCCAGCGTATTCAAACTAATGTTTATAATTGGGGCCATTTTTTTGCATATGAAATACATCGAACATGCCTTTAGTCGATTTTTCTTTTTCGTGAGTCCTCACTGAAGAGAGAATTTTTATTTTAGGAAAGTTCATTTTAGGGGATGCAATTCACGGTAATCTTACAAGCAGGAGTTTTCAATTGGAGGAATTTTTTTAGAAAAAAACATACCTATGATATAAGGGTTTTTCGTATGTATTTGATACAGTAATAAATAAACAAAGAATAATAATCAGAATTATTTTGGAAAAAACTTAGAAAGAAAAAAAATCGAGTTAAGATAAAACCTCATTTAGAAATCAAAAAATAAGTAATAAAAAAAAAAATTCGACACATTGAAAATAAAAATAAAAATAAGGCAAGTTATATACGTTTTCTCGAAAAATTATTACAGCTATAGATTGTTACCTTTTAAAATTGTTACGATATGTCTAAATCAATAAATTACAACATAAGTTCGAATTCCATAAAACCTTAAAAATTAACTTTGTAAGTGCGGCAAATGCAACCGAGCCTCTTTAATATTAAGCTTAGAGTCATAAATTAAAACAACATCAAAAAATTGATATATTAGTATTGAAGTCATAATATAACACAATGCATTAGTTATATATTCCGAAATACAAAAATAGCTTCCTTTTTGTTTTTATGCATTTGCTTTTCTTTTTTTTATTTATTTTATAGTTCTGTATAAATTCTTCGAAATAAAATTTCCTTACAATGCATTTACTTAAAAAATTTCCTTCAAATGTTTATCCTTGTAAAGAGCCGCTACCATTCTTTATAGGCTAAAAAAATATAAATTATGATCTTACACCTATACCATGTCAGGTTTTTGTTTATTTAATTGCGGAGTTACTTCTTGAAGGTTGCAATACTAACATATCATTTTAAATCATTGTCCGTTTGTGTCGTTTAAAAGTAAAATATGCATGTTGTATGTATACACCAAATTTTTTTGCTGTTGCGTACTTTTTTTTTTGTCTTACGCAAATTCTTTTGGATCTCCTCAATTTATTTTATACGGTTATTGGCAAAAAATTTGTTCTTAATCTAAGATTTTCACACACCTAAGAACTGAAATTATTTTTACATATCTAAAGTGTATGGATTGCGTCAAAACATTCTTATTGAAGTATCTTTAATTAGTAGTGATATCCGAAAAAAACCTAGATGGGGCTTGTTGGGTTCGAAACCCATATTATCTCCTAAGATCTTAGACTTACAATCATTATCTTGATATAGGTTCGATAGGCAACGGTTTTAGATAATAACTATTTGTTCCTTATCAGATAAAAAATATAATAACAACAACATTTTAAATAAAGAGAACACATTTAATTATTTTCCAAGTTTCTTGTACCTGCGTACTCAACCATTATAACTGAAATTTTTATCGCTTCATGTTGAAAGGCACTTTTGAGGGCATATTAAACACAAGCGAGAAAATAAAAAATGTGCGCAGTGCAAGAAAATTTTGATTTGCGGAAAAAGGGACGCCTTGAATATGCAGAAAGTATTATGTGTGTTCCCGTGGGTGCAAAACCACGTTAAAAATATTATGACAGTTTTCACATATTTTATATTTTGATGGATTTGATTTTTACATTT
>JAQFYM010002528.1:0-23114 GCA_034694785.1 Agrenia bidenticulata
ACGCCACTGCCCCTGGTTATCAGTGTTTGTTTTCCAAAAGGCGTATAAACTATTTTTTGTTTATCGTTGTAAATATTTAAATTTTTTTAATGCAAAAATTTATCTAAATTTTTTTATTTGGAATTTATAAAGTAAAATTGCATATAAATCAAGAAGACCCCTGTCGTATCGACAATTGCTTTATGTAATCAGGAGTGTTATGCAGAAAGGGGGGTCTTATGGAGGGTTGTAATCGCCCCCTCCCCCTTTCTTACCCTTAGAATTTTGACACAGAAAATCAGCGGGGGTGGAACCCCTTTTATAATATTTACGTGAAAATAAATTTTTCATTTTTTTGTGGCAAAGTACGTTTGTTTTTAAATTTCAAAAAAACAAAAAAAATAATGATAGAAAATTTATTTGTATTCCTGTTATGCTTGTACCCGTAATTCTACATTAATTAATTGAAATGCAAAAGCAGAATACGCGAACAAAAAATATCGAGTTTTTTGTCAGTATTTGTTGTGCAGAATGTGTATGTATGCATGTGGATAAAACCTGCTATGTGAAACGCGTTTATTTTACTAAGACGGTTAATCTACCTGTCCGAAACGTGTTGCTCTTGGTAAGTCATACATGCGAAAGCAAATTAGAGGCATGTTTTATTGTTGCAAATAGGTTTTATAAGCGGTACCTTTTCCGCAAATGAATTCGTTCATAAAAACTTGCACTGGCATTTTAAAACCACAATAATTTACAAGATCCTCTACAAAGTCGCAGTTTACAATTACACTAGATACCACGGGCACACCTTTATTTACAGTAAAAAACAAATGTTTTATAGACGAGACCATCAATCATATAATCTTCCCAAAGTATACTAAATATAAACTTGTACAAACTACGCCCGCAAAACAAGAAAAAACACCATTATAGTCTTGATAATGTAGGATTGCTTATAGAAATCCTAAATTCCTTTTTACTTGTTACAAAACACAAAAAAAAAAGAAAACAAATACAAAGTTTCCGTGATACACAGCAAAATACTGCTTTTAGCAATAAAAGTGTAACTTTAATATAGATTTTGCATTAGTAACTGTTTTTAACAAACTAATTTTTGTAGCAAATGTTATAGTTTACCTTTTTATCTTGGACGGGTAAAATACGGTCTTTTGACACATTTTTACTACATCTTAACCTTTTTTTTTAGTTTATTTTTTACCCCTTCTGAGTGGGTAAGAAAATGTCATTAACATTTTGACAACTTAGATACTTAAAATGCAGCATAACAAATTTCAGTAACACAAAAGACACTTTAATTGTGTATTTTTTGTTGGGTTTTTTTTATGTCGAAAAAACAGAAGTCGTTCCATCCTATTTGTCTAATATGCTTACAAGCGCTTGTTCTGAAATCTATAAAAGAAAAAGTTTTACGTACGCGTGACCTAATGTACATAATTATGTACAGGATACGAGCAATATTTTTTTCTACACGATAAACTCAGGTGATTTATTATATGATAAAGGAAGAATGTAAAGATTACACTAAATACGTTTATAGATTATACCATCTGAGTAATAGATACTGCTAATTTTTCTTCAACCTATACAAAATTTGAATATAGAATTGTTCACCAAATTAAAAAGAAAGACAGTCATATGCATTAGAAAAATTAAGTGCATTTTGTCAATTTTGTACGTTTGAATGTAGTTTTTACTACAAACTGCAGATAACCAGGTTACAAAGAGTAACCAAAGGCAAAAAACCATCACAATGCAAAAGTGTATTTGTAAACATCCAACCAGGAGGCTTTTTTGAGTCAATTTAATTTTCAGTGTATTTTGCAATTGATGTTAATAAACCTACCCATAAATGGACTAAAACATAATGTAAAAGCTACGTTGTATACATCGAAGATAATAAGATAACAGAAAGTATGCCTTTACGCAAAGAACTGTTGCTGACTTCGAAATCAAGTGATAATTTATAGAGATTTTTGAGTATTTATGTCTTAAGTGAGTAGAATTTTTGTACGTTAAAGGGATGTAAGCTTTTAAAGTGCATGAGCATATACGGGCATAAGTCTAAGGAGGCCTTATAAATAAAGAAAAGAAAATAATCTTGTTATACGTAAGATTGTCAGATAAATATACTTGCCGTAGATGCAAAATGGTTTAACTTTAATCTTTTGAAAACAGTCAGCAAAATTGCACACTAGAAACAGATTTATAAATACAAGCCAATATGAGCCGCTACATACGATATTTATTGTTCAAAAAATCCAAGTGCTAACTTAGCTCGTAGTTCTGTGTTATTGCAGTAAAATGACTAGTTTATAAATATAAACAAAACTAAGCTCTTGCTAAATTCAATCCTTAATAAAATATTTTACAATTTTAAAACAATTTTTTTACTTTGAATTGATTAACCATAGTATTAAAATGCGTATGATTGCCTTTTTTTGCTTTTTGATACAACTTAATATCTTGGAAGTATACAAGTTCGCAAGAGGAAAATCAGTATTTAATCGACATACAGAGCAAAAAAAATATACATAAATGATAATCTTAAAATTGGGATGCATTTTGTAAAAAAAAAGACGTATACAATGTACTACCACTTTTATTTTACGAAAAGTAATACGGGTGTGAAAAAACCAATTTTGAGCACATATTTTTTATTCCGATGAAACTTAAATCAAAGCTTTTTTGCAAAATAAATTTGCCATACACATAGAAAATATTTTGTATTTTTTAATGTGGCATCCTTTCAAGCATACTTTCTATAAATGAAATCAATGGTTTTTTGTTCATAGAAAAGATAGTATATTTCAAACAATGTTCAAAGATAGAAATTTAGATAATTCTCATATTTTTGTAAATCAAAAATAGTCTTTATAGTTGAACAGTCCAGTGAAGTGCTTGAAGCGGTTGAATAGGTTATAAATGTGATGTAAGGTATCTTTATGATAAATAGTATCAAACCAAGAAAAACAAGCAGATTAAAAATACTGAGGAGGAAATGATAACTTTAATTTCTAATCTGGAATCTAACATATAAAATACCTTAACCTGGTAAAGCAAACAATAAAGAATATTTTGATCAAAAAACTCTGTTTATTTATCGCCTATTTTGTTCTCTTGGTTCTTATGGGTATACAAATATAACCTATTATGTAAAATGATTTACTAGCCATGAATGCCAAACCCTGCCATATGTGCGATAAATTCTTGCAGTAACATAATTTTTACTTATGGACTATCTGCAAGTTTTGTTAAAGTTGCTTGTAAGTGCAATTATAAATATAACAAAAAAAAAATCTGATAATCTATATAGTAATACAAAAAGGATTATACTGTGTTTTACTTGCTGTGTTATAAATCCACCTGTCATAAAGTAGCATTTTCTGAAAAGATACACAAAATAATTAAGCATACACGAAAAAAGTAAAACGAGAAGTTGACGCTAATCGATAAATATAGACTGGCAATTATATCTTTGCATTGTTAGTAATGAATAAAAATTTTATATGCCGTAATTTTTTTATTAGCGAAACGCCTCGTGAGCAAAGCAGCTCAAAAATTAGTACGCTTGTCTGGTTTAAAAACTTAAAAAGCTACAAGTGCTTATATTATAAATCTTGTAATATCCGTTTTAATTTTTTAAATGGTTTTTGAAACTATTAGGTTTTTTCGCCTTTTTAGTGTGTATTTTTAGATATAAAGTTAAAATCTTTATTGCTCACAAGAAAATTATCTACGTATTAACAAGCTCCTTTTATTAAGAAATTTAAAACAAAACCCGAAACACAAAACAATTAAGCAGATCGTTCGTGGACAAAACATTGTGTTTAAAGCATTTTTTTTTTATTTTTTAAATGCGCTAATCTCAATTATTTTGCATATAACTCGTTTATACTCATTTTTAAAAAGTTTCCAGCCTGTGTTTTAGTTTTTTTTTTCGCGGATCTTTTTTTAATCGATTTCTGTAAAAAAATATAATTTATAAGCGTTTTTTTCTCTAAAAAAGAACAGTTGCAAACGAAAATGCAACCAGAATAGATTTTATATATAATTTAAAATAATAAAAAGGTTTTTGCAATAACGTTTTTGTTACAGGTAAAATTTAGAAATGAAAGGCTTTTTACAGAGTTCTTTTACAGCGAGGTAAAAAACTACATAGTTTATCAGTAAATATTTGCAGTTTTTTATATTAAATATACTTTGCATACTTTAAAGCAAATTATGCACGGAAAACAAAAAGCGTTTGCATGCTTTGTTATGCGATAAAAAACGATGCATTATATATTCAAAAAGTGATACGTCAAACGTGTTTTAAATTTTTACGCTTTTAAAAACTGCCGTTCCAGTCGTAAAAAACACACACTACCTAAAAAAAATTCCAACCCCCCCCCCTCCCATAAAAAAATTGGGTTAACAAACCTATCCGTAATGCCTTGTATCCCTTAAATCGGGTGTAGACACCATTAAATGTTTAAGAAGGCAATTAGATGCAGTTTTACATATATATATTGACGATAACGATTGCTAAATATTTACATTTTGGTTTTTGTTATCTAAAATTAAAACTGTATAATCATTTATATACGTAATTGATGTCAAGCTACTGATGATTAAACAGTGGACAAAAAAAATAAGAACTTTGCCAAAATTGGGTCAAATACGCAATTCTTGCAACGTGAATAAAGCATGTGTATTTGCCGAACCTGCAAATAAGCTTAAATTTACAATGATTGTGAATATTGAAATGTTTTTAAATTAATATAACAAAAACGGACAGTAAAAAAAAGAAATAGAGGATAAACTACGCAGTATAATAAGTTTAAAATAAAAAAAAGATAATTGCATGTTATCTTTATAAAATTTACGCAATAATGATCACAAAAAAAAGAAGTCAGCAGAAAAATGAACTTTTACGCTGCATAGGTAAATTAAAAAAATACTTAAATACTTGTTTTATTGCTGCTGCAGCGATACGCGAATAATTACTTTTTAAAAAAACAAAGAAATACAAAAGTCTGTTTTGTTATTGATTTAGCTATGCAGCGCTAAAAATCAATATATATTAGTTTGGTTTTTTGTGTGTTTTACTGTGTCGTTTGGTTACCTAAAAACGATTTATTACTATAGATAAAGAGCATATCAGTAAAAAATAACTACACGTATGTACTACTTAAAACAAAAATAAACAGGGATTCAAGAAATAAGGGGGATAATGGAACAAACCTAAATAAAAAAATAAAACTTAAAATAAAAAAAAAAAAATAATAATACACTTAAAAAGCTATCGTTCCTGAATACCTGCAAAGATTATATCCTGCATGTTTGTAACGCAACAAACTTTAAGTTTTGCGACATTAAAAAAAATAAAAAGAACGTCAATACTATGATAATTCTATAAATATATGCTAAAAAAATTATTTTTTAAAAATAACATACGAGTACAATTTACCAGGAACTGGAATTAAGATGAAGAATATAATACAGACACATGAACATGTAAATTTGCACTGAAAAAATATTGCAAACTAGAGAGCACTGTGATAATAAACTGTGACTCATAACTATCGCCGGTTTTATTTGCGCAAAACAAGTTAAAATTTCCGCTTCTAGGCTTTTCCCCGGATATCTATCAGGTTACTGAAAAACTTTTGATACATCCCTATAAAGTAATTTTGTTATGTTTCAACCTGAAAAACAAGGTATTTATTGTTTAGTGTTTCATGCAATGTCACCTATCCCGATTTCTATACTTAAATAACCAGTAAAACAATAAAAATATGTAATCTATAGCCGCTTAATTGTAGTATTTGACTGTTTTAGATTATTTTCAATTATATACGATGGCCATCTATTTCATTATTTATTCCCTGGTATCTTTTTTCTACTCTCAAGGCCGTGAAGGGACAATTAAAGAAGAACCCATAAAAAAGATGCAGCAAAAAAGCAATACTGCTGTTCGAACTGAAATAAAACTAGAACGCTGGTTTACGCTGACATAATGGCGATATTATGGCTACTTTTTTGTTATTTTACAATATTGCATTCTCGAATTGCGTAGATTTTGAAAGCCATAATCATAACACAATAAAAGTCTGCAGGTTCTAGTAATATACACAGCAATGTAGTAAACAAAAAAAATTTTAACAAAAAATATCAACAAATATTTCTTTTTTGCTTTTAAAAAGCAAATATCCATTACCCGATGGTAAATTCTATCTAAATAAGTTGAGTAAATTCGACAGATGGAGCATTTTTATATCGCGAAGTATGTGCATAAAAATACACCATATTTGGTACGTTGTACCATTTGTTTTGATTATAATTAAAATGCCTAAAATTTTATAATTAAAGACTAATTTATGAAGGTATAGATGATAGTCGGTAAGTAAATATGATTGACAAAGGCGTACTAGGTTTTACAGCGAATGTTAAAAAAAAAAAACAAAAACTGTACTTACTTATTGCTAAAAAAAGCCCATCATATGACTCAAAGAATCATTTGCTATACAGTGAAACCCCTCTATAATGGAACCCCTCTATAGTGACAAACTTGTATATACGTAAATTGTAAGCCGTCAATCTGGCACCTTTTGGAGTAAAGATATAAATACTTGTGAGCACGCGTTGCAAACAAGCTTTAAAGACGTTTTTATTCTAATTATTTTGTGTATTTACACAATAATTTCCCTAGCCCTTTCTAAAAATCCTTCCATATATGAGGGGATTCACTGTAATAGGAAAAAAAATACATAATGAATTGTAAATTACTTGTTAGTTTAACAATTTAATTACTCATTTTAACACGGAAATATACGTTTTAAAAAAATACATATACATATCAGCAGCGCATAAATTCGTAAAGCAATTACTAAGAAATGCATCATTTACTATGCACTAATTAATCTAAACTTGTTTCTACGAACGTATAAAATACATAATTAATATATAAATAGTGGTGCTTATGCGAAGTGTCTATTTAAAACGATTTTAACGACATATAAACTACACACTAAAGAGAATACACCTATGATAAATTTAGTTGCAAATAAAGGCATGGTAAACGCTCGTAGGAAATTTGATTGCAATTTAACATATTACGAACGGTAAAAATATACAGAGAAACAATGCATATAATCCCGAAACGCTCAATGAAAATACAAATTTATCTACCTTATAATTAAGGCACGTTCAGTGCATTTTTTATGCTTAAATGCAGACAAAGTGTCATAAACAACAGTTTTTTACTTTTGATTGCATCTTTTTCATGCATTTATTTTATAAAAACCCGGCGTAAATGAACAAAGAGTACTTAATATGATACAAAAATGGTGTTTTGTGTAACGTATAGACGTATAAATCCGCTTGTATTTGCGCTTGATGTATTTAAACCATCAAATACTTCACAAAAATCTATAATCGCATTTTTTGCATTTTTTTAATAATAAATGTCAATTATTGCATTTTTTTGCTGCAATTATGACTTGCCCTACTTATAATATATGCATGGAGCAAAAAAATTATAGAGCAAGCCCGTGACAGATACAACTATACATCAACAAACGGTGATCCCAAAAAAAATCACTGACACCCGCAAGATACGACAATAAAAAAAAGAAGCAACTAAAAAACATACACTAGCACATGATCGCATCCAAAAAAAGTTTAACGGATAAATTAAATGTCATAAAGAAATACGAATATGAATCAATATATACAGCACGAAAACATTTCCCAGATAACTACTTTATATTTTGATGTTATTTTAAAGGAAACATCCATGGAATTAGCATACGTCTTAAACTAGGCATAATTAAACTTTGTCAATTTTAATATTGTAACTACTTGCTTTTTATGAACAAAAACTACTGGCATCATTCGTATGATCATTGACTATCGCAAACTAGATACTATATCGATAATTATAGATGATTACTTTGTCTGTGTGTACGACAGCCTTGTCCAATCTTTTTTGCGATCTCAACCCCGAAACAAAGAAAAAAGTATTTTTTCGACCCTATTTTTTTAAAAAAATTATAAACAAATTGTAAAAACGGAATAAAAATTTTATGCGGTAACACACTATAACCAAAGAAAGTAAGTTTGCGACCCAATGAAAAAAAATAGCGGGTAAAAAACGGTCGCGACTAGAGGTTGCAAATAGGCAGGTCCCAGATGGGATTTCCACCTACGGCTAGGATGCGATAAAAATACTTTTTCTACCCCATTTTAGATAAAAAATTGATTGGTCCCACGTGGGATCGAAATCCCATGTCGTGTTTGACATGCAAGAAACTGCACAGTGGAGATGGCGTTTATGAACGAGTGTTTTTAAGTCTCGATCGATATCGTATACATGTATTTTGTTTCATTTCAGTACGTTTAGAGTCACAAAATTTTTTTTTGTTGTATTAATATAGTATTTACTAAAAAACATGCAATTGGATTTCATAAAAATTATTGAGCCAATCAACAAGATTTTATGTCTAAATGTATGGTTGCGTTTTAAATTTTTTAATAAATTCTAAGATAAAAAAATAGTTTTGTAAAACCAGTGTTTAAAAAATAAACAAAAAAATACAATATTTGAAATTAAAATCGGGGTTGACAAACGTAAACGATATGTATCACTATTTCAAACATATATAGGTTTTATCTTTCGTCTTAACATCTAGATATTTACTGAGTTCTCTACAAACATCGTACAAATAAAAAAACAGCCAAATATTAAAGACAAAAAACATCTTTGTTTTACGCCAATCAATGTTAATATAAACTTAAAAAGTTTGATGAAGTGGAACGTGTATAACTTATTCTTATGTCTTTTATAATTTTGCTAGGCTATACCTCAATTTACTTTTTTCTACAAAGTTTATGCAACTGGATGAAATATGGTAAGACTATTGTACCACTCAAAAAAAACAGAAAAATTACGTGTGTATTTATTGTATACCCTTTTGATGGCATGTAATTATACATGCACTTTTTGTAAAAACCAAAAACGCATATAGATGTTTTCTAGTCATAATATTAAAATGTGCACAGTAATGTCAGTTACGTTTTTGTTAACCTATTGTACTGTTACGCGCAAGTAAACATTGTATAACGTATTGTTAAAACAAATTTTATTATTAGATGTATTAGACAGTTAAAAGCTTACGATATCGCAAAAAACAGAAAAAAAACAATAAAAAAAACTTTGGATTTGTAATATCGCAGGTAGAAAACTCGTCTTTTATGAACTTTATAGTGCAAATTCTAACAAAAAAATATTCTATCATCTGGAAAAGTTTTCGTAAGAATATAACAAACACTATCATCTCAATTAGGTGTTTGTTTTTTAGTTCAATTTGATTTACACTGCAATTTAAATTTTTATTTGGAATAAGATGAAATCCCGTTATTCATCCCATCCTATATATAGATGGGATGGGATGGGGTCAAAAATACTGAATAATTTTAGGATTGGGATCCCAATTGAAGGCATTTGAAACCATTAGTCGCAACTTATAGTTATGGAACGCTAAAGTACAATAATTTGCGTTGTTTCAACAATTCCACCACTTAAGCGCATTGGATATGGCCAATGGCGTTAATCTAATTTAAATAGACCGCAAGACTGCGGCAAAAAAGGTTTTTACTCTAATATGAAGTGTATAAACGATATTTATAACCATTCAAACTATAACATGCCCCAAGTTTTGTAACAGGAATGGGAAAACTATTCTAGAGATGTTAAGAACAAAAAAGTATATTCTGAAAACATTGTTTTTATAGTGGTACAATTGAAAACGTATAAAAATCTTACAAAAAAATGATACGAAATGACATCAATAGATCATCACTTTTTTGAATACAAAATTTTAAATAATGGTGCCCGAAATACGCTTTTTGAAAACACAAAAGATAAAATCGGGGTGTGAACATTAGTAAAAATATAAGCTTACACCAAAAGGATAGAGACACAAGCAAAATTGTTAGGCAGCAATCTGTAAAATTAGATAATTTGTACAGACCATACATATACAACCTCAGTCAAAGTGATTACTTTTTTACTAAAAAAACTAGTACTGTTTATACTGTGAATCACAAGGAAAGATTAGCGCTCACGGATATTCATTAAGAGATAAAAAGGGAATTATATGAACGCACCCTGGCTACGCTCAACGTACTCATTTCAATACAGATGCATTGAACTTTGAGACTAGTGCGGTTTTAAACAAGATGAAGGTGTCATTGCCATAATGACTAGTAAACTTTTTCACACCGCAACAAAGAAAAAATATAGGAAAAAAACTCATACGCCGTTGACATCCCGCAAAAAATGCAGAACTTTTATTTTTGTACATAAATAATTATACGCACAGATAACAAAAAGTTAACATACCAGAAATAAAATTTTGATAGCAAAACTACACGCCGCTTATGAGTATAGGTAACTATAGTGCAAAATATACCATGAATTAAGTTTAAATAATTACTGGGTTGATTTTTCTTATAACAAAAATGTATGTAACACAATTCAACTACAACAGAAAACAAAAATATTATACAGTACAAAAAATATATATGATTTTCATAAAGTTAAGTATACGATATACATGCATTACTAGCTTCATGATGCCAAAATCTAGTTAGAAATAAGTTGTTTTGTGGTGTTATAGAAGGGTATCAAAGTAGTCAATTTGCAAAAAATAAAATAAAAGACAAAATTGTTAGGATATCGACTAAAAAGTTCCTTTTGCAATAATTTGTCGCTAATATAACTTTGTATAATTATACGCTATATAAAACCCTGCAATAAAAGGTGAACCTGAAAAGATTTTGGTTAACCAGAAGGCTAGTAATACCGTTATTTGCAGCTTTTTGTCTCTAAAATACTACCTTTTGTGAGTGTAACTATTATTTTGACAGGTGGTCTAAAATTAAAAAGGCAAAATGACGAACATATACAAATTGATTTTTTCAATATGGCTATTTTTATATTATCGGAATTTTTTTATTGCCATATTTTTTAACTTCTTTTTTTAATATTTTACATCGTAACTGATAGTCTTTCGTTGCTGAATGGTTAAGAAAGAGCTCCTAAATAATATTAAAGTGAGGCCTAGCCTAGATTAGAGTTTTCTTTGGCTGGAGAGTTTATGCATTCTTGCACCCATGTAAAATTTTTCTGTGTCTTCAGTAGTATTTAAGCAAGTTCTCATATCCTCGCCTACTTGTTTGGTAGGGTAAAAAAATAAAAATAAAATGCAAACAAACAAACAAAAACAACAGTATATGCGATAAACCATATACAGAACCCAGGCCTTTTTATGTCAAATAATCCCCAGGAAAACGGTTTGTAAAAAAAAAAAAATGGCGAAGCTGGTTTTGACGTCCTAAAAAAGATACCTATCTAAACACAAACTAAAACATTTGCAGGTGGGTAGCTAGGATTCTTCTTGCCCAACCCTCTCCTTCACCCTCTTCAAGCCACTGGGTGATAGTGCAGCTGATATTTGCATTACCTGATGCCATTAATATAAACAGAATAAAGCATATATTTGCTCGCGATATTTTAGTTTTGTATAACATTTATATAAAGGGCAAAGTACCAGACCTATAGTTGGGAAATAGAAAAAAATACTTATGAAACAGTTAAAATGTGAGTTTATATATAAGAGGAATCAAGGAAAATTAACAAAACTTAAAACCAGTACAGCCGATTAGATAGAAAATCATATCGGTGACAAAAACAGTTCTTTTTAGAGCAAGATCTTAGTAAAGATACATTTTGCTCGTATTACCCTTCAAAAAAATTATACAAAAGTAAACAAGGAATATTGGAGATAATAAAGCAAGCCTGGAATAAAAATACTCTTGACAATACCTTTAAAAATAATAAAAAAGGTATCTATTATAAATAAATACAAAAAATTAAATCCAGCAGGTTCCCATCATATTTTTGTAAATATTTTGGACTTTTTTATTATTTCAAGCTTTTTATACTGCTTTGTTTGTTAATAATAAAATTTTAACTTTTTTATATTCGTCTTTGTTAAATTACACTAAATTAATTATAATATTCACGATCTTGAGTTTAGAGTTAGTATATTGAAGTGATATTAAGAACAAAAAAATGTTTTTCTTGCCTAATTTTAGTATTTTATAAGCTTTTTTTATTTGTTCCACTTTATATACTTACTGTAAAATCAATAAGTAGCTTGAAATCGATTATGTATATAAATACATTGAAATAAAAACAAACTGTAGAAAACTAAAACTATAATCGAAGTAGTACAAAATTGTTATTGTCATAAAACTAAACTAAGCTAGGTCTTTAAATTGCTTTCTATAATATGTTTTTTGTTTGTGCTGCCCAAGTAGGCCAGGGTAGGGGATCAATTTTCTACAAGGAACAATTTTGGATATGACCTGTTGCATAGTCAGGCGTTTAAATTAATTCTGAAAGATGGGTGCACCCCTTTATCCTCTTCTGGCTACGCTACTGCCATTGACTACAGTCTTGCCTTTTTTAAATATGAATTTTCTGCCATATTAAACTTTGGATACACTCTTAAAACTACGAAAAAAAATTAAATGACAAATTTTGTATAGTAAAAGGCATTTTTCGTGCATTTTTGCAAAATTTTACCTGTTAAATACCACATATACCCTACTAAAACCTAATACTAGGAACTATATAAGAGCTGTCATAAATTGTCATTATAAAGGGTCAAATAAATGTCAAAATTGAAGTTGAAGAGCTTATGCAAAAGCAAAACAAAATAAAAATAAATGTAAACATGCGATCTTTATACTTGCATAAGCAGATTAAATGTGTAATGACCGACTTTATCGCAATACATGTTGTATGTGATAGCTTTTTTAATAAAGTATATAGTGAATTTGTCTATCTTGTAATACCTTTTAAACTACTCTATTTATACGTGGATGCCAGCTTTTTACATAATATACTTGCTGGCAGTCAACAAGTACATACGAACCAAATAAAACGCTGCAATGATTTTTTACTTATATCTTGTGATCTTCGATAACCTGTATCGTAATTTATACTTGCATCAGACTTTAAAAGTAATAAAAATACGCAAAAAATTTTTATAAAAGAAATGTAACAAATATAATTAAGTAACGAATTCTACAAGAAACTTCTATATTCACGTAGGGGTTCAGCATAAATATTACCCATTCAAAAGTTCCCCGTCAAAAAGGCAAAAAAAGTCAAAATATATCCTTACTTTATCCGCATGGAGAGAAAACAATAATCATTTTAAGCCAAATTATTAAGTAAATATCCGCAAAAATGCTTTTTACTAATTTTTATATAGTTCTATGTACAAGAAACACCGGGATATACTCTTTAATTGTTATTGGATTTTTTTATTTACATTAAAAGTAAAGGCCAAATAGAAATACGCATAAATTTAATATCACTCAAGTTAATTATGATAAAAATGTCACGGCATACTTGTATTTACTAATAAACGACAATTTACTAGCATCGAGACTTAAGGAAATTCCTGTTCCTGTAAATAAAAAAATTTTACTTTTTTTGGTGATTATTATGGCAAAAAAAAAAAACTATGGCAATTTGCCATTGCATCTGCAATTTTTGTTTTTTAAAATTTTTTAAATGTGTTTTTTGTCTGTTAGTCTTTTTATCTTTTTTTTTCATTCCTATGTTATACTAAATAATCTAACCTGGTATTACAAGTCCAAAAAAATCTGATAGATTTTTTTTTTCGATTTTGAGAATTTTATATAGTTCTTTGCGCTTTCATTAGTAATAAAAGTTCTTTACATAAAAAAACAGTTACGAAAGCTACGTTGAACATAAAAAATCTTTAAATTTGTTGTTAAGTTAATTTTGTATATAGTCGAAGTCTTATCTTAACAAAGTATCTATCACATTTTTAGTAGGGCCTCCAATTCCCCAAAGACTGTTTCCCCCGGAGGTAAAAAAAGGCAAAAACTCGAATACCCGGGTACCCGGGGATATACCCGGCGTTTTTTATTAAAATTCAAGTCTTTTAAATGTAATTTTTTTAGAACATAATTTCATTTTAAAGCACTGAAAGTCGAGCTTGCACTTTTTTAACATTTTTTTTGGCCGTTAAAGCAATTTTAATACAATCACTTAGCAACTAAGCATTAAAAACCAATTTAATGTATTTTTGAAAAGATCAATGTTGCGATAAAGATATAAAAATGCTGTACCTTTGTTGAAATCATCTTTTTTTATGAAATTTATATAATAATATGATTTACTCTCATATAACATTTATATAAAGGGTTTTTTACAATTAATCTTGAAACACGCATACACTAAGTTTATTTACGTTGTGAGTTATTCAAATATATTTTCGTTGTTTTTTATGTATTATATTTTTTTAAGGTATTTTTTTTCTTAAATAAATCTGTAAATAAACATGCAAGATGAAATTTGACATAATTTAAAATTTATAAATTCAGATAAAAATAAGCACTTTTTTATACCCTTGTTTTCGCTTTTATTTATTTTATGTTCTTATACCCTTATCGACATAATACAAGTTTTTTTTGCACTTGTAAATAAATGTCATAAAGTATGTTAAAACTATAATGTAGTTATATTCTTACATTACTAACAAATATGAATTATCCAAAACACGAAATCATACAAATCAAATAAAAAAAAAGCTATTAAATTGTAAAATACGATGATATACCGAACACATATATTGTATAAGAACAAAAGCGTTCTTACTGATTAAAGTGTTTTTTTTATATACAAATAGAAAAAAAGTTTGTTTATCGTATTTTACGTAGCAAATTCTTATTAGTTTGTATTTTTTTATCGATGTACACAATTTTTGTGCGTAGATCTTAGGTGTAACAAAAAAAATAAACGTTAAAAAAAGCATTTGAGCTTTTATTAGCAGCGTATTTTTGTACAAAGAGATGATTCCTTAATAAAAAAAAGTGCAATATATGCGACATCTAAATATATGACAATGAAAATGGCATAAAATTTTTTTAAGAGTTTTTAGTAAGGTAAATTATAAAAAAAGGTATTACAACTTTTTGTTGTATAAAATATATCCACCTGAAATTTATAATTGATTACCGGAATTTAGAAATATTGCAAATTTTACTATATTGTAACCTATATTATTTTATTACCAATAAAGCGATCACGAAATGTGTGTAGTTTTTATAAAAAAAACAGAAGTAATTTTACATAAAAAAAAAAGAAGTGATTTTTTGTATATATCAAACTAACATGTTATTTGTTGTGCAACAAATATGTACAAACGTAGATTTTTTATGATATTTTCATACAACATATTAGTAGAAAAAGGCAAAAAATAAAAAAGACAATCAGGCTCGTAGCCAACAGTCAAAATTTGAACAAACCAGGCCTAGTGCCTTCTTTTTATTTAAACGGGGCCTCCACAAAAATTTTAAAGAAAAGTATGATTTATTGTTTCTAACATAAAAGATACAAAGAACAAAAAATCTTAAATTATGTCTTTTAAATGATTTAAAATCAAATCATTTACACAAAAAAAATTTAAAATAGTAGCCCTTTCAGGTAAGCTCCTTCCCCCGTCTTTCATGCGGGCCCAAATTTTTTTTTTGCTTATTAATAAACAATTTAAAATTTTATTAAATACAATTAAGTATCTAAGATTTGTATCTAAACCCGTCAAGAACACAAAAAAATACAATATTCACAATATGTGAGTTCTATATGTATTGCATTTGGCTTTTTTAGTTGTAATAAGCTTTTTTAACACAGCAAAAAACATAAAAAATAAAAAAAAATGTCATAAATAATTTTTCTTATTTGCGTAAAAAACTGCATATTTTTACATCAAGTTAACAACAACTCAATAGAAATATCGCTACTTATACAAATTTACGTTTTTTTTGACAAGATTTTTTGTATATGTAAGATTTTAAACAAGATTTTATATTATAAACATCTTTTTATTACAAAATATTTAGATATACATACTTATTTTACACAAAAAAAACACGAACTGTATATAAAACGCTTAAAATTGTCTTTATCCCCGAAAACCCCGGGTAACACGCAAAAAAAACCCGGGGTAAACAAACTTCTTTTTTTTGTCAAATACCAGGGTTCCCGGGTACTCAGGGATGACGGCTTTAATTTTTAGCCATATTAGTTTTTTTCGTTCTAAAAGTAACTGATTTTTTGACTGTTTTGTTTTTTAACTACACAAGAAAATTAAAATATGATACAAATATCTTGTTTTTTTGTAAAAAAAGCGCATATTTCTAGTAATTTTTACAAACCTGTTTTTTTTTCCCTTTTTGCCATTTTATTGGAAAAATTATCAAAAAAAATGGCATATTTTCTTGCCATTTGTGTTGCCCCAGTTATTACATATCAAGTTATACAAAATTCATAAAAAAACAAAGCACAAAGAAAATTATCTTTTTATAAATTTTATCTGATCTTAAATCCCTTTTTTTATGCCATTTATAAGTTTTTACGCCTCAATAATATAATAGAGTATAAAAGGATAGACTACTTAAATCATCCAAAAAAAAAATGCAACATTATTATTATGTCTTTCTTCTAATTATTTGGGATGATTGGTTAAAAGCCTTAGATTTAATTGTCTTGACCATTTAAAAAGATGATTATTTATTTATTATGTTCCCTTTATATAGCTGAACTTTAATCAGCTATATTACATTTAATCTATCAATTATAATATATCTGCCTGTCAAGCATCTCACAATATCAAACTATCATTGTCTTGTGTTTTAAGTGTCCATGTTGCATTTTGGATGGTGCAAAATGCACATCTCAGCGAGATGTAGCGTTGTCGCAATACAAATCGCCTTTTTAGCCTTATATTGCATTCGTAATGGCTTTTTGTATTTAGTGGGTGCAACCTAAGCCTGCGGATGGTTTGGCCCCAACACATATATTTTTCTTTTTGGGCTTATTTGCAAATTTTGTTCATCCATTATTAGTTCGCAAATTGTTTGCACATCATTGTTTAAAAACAATGCACAATATTAATTTTAATTGTTGTAGATCGAATACTAAATGAATGTCATAAGATATAATACTAAAGTTGTAGAGAAAAGCTATAGATTAAATGTTATAAACAGTTTTTAGCTACTTTTTACCCATGTAAAATATCAGATATACAAAAAACATTTATTTTGTTTTTTTATATAGAAAAACCATAGTTGTTTTTATATGGCCATAAGGAGGCCAAGTTTGTAATTTTTACAATGTAGTTTCCGCCTGTATTTGTAACCCCTGTATTAAATATCAAAGATATCTGAAGAATTTATTTTATTTGTAAGAAAAATGTCTTATTTCGGAATATATAAAGACTGTGATGTCCATAGCATTTAAGAGTATCTTTGTGCACTTTTTTATCTGCCTGTAAATTACGGGCGTGTCTCTTTCGATAAATTAATATTTCTTTTTTTTTTTGCCCTTAAAAATAGGGTGCAAATAAGAAATACACCCTCTGCCCCATATTACTTGTCACCTTTAGCCTAATTTAGCACTAAATAAAGAGGGAAATAAATGTGTAATTTGTTCGGAGGGTGTATGTGTTATGGATACTTCTTATTTGATCCTTTTTTTTAGGGGACGAAAAAAAGAAATATTTCACTGGGAAGAAATATTAATAAAAAAAAGATATTTCTTTGACGATAGAGAAACGCTCCTACATTTTACATAGTATCTTTGGTTAATAGTGCTTGTATTAATTTCCTGGAGTTTTAAAAATTATGAACCAGTAATAAAATTTAAATATAGAGATTAAGCGAATCCCAGTTATAACGTACAATGAATCTAAAATGTTGAAAATTATGGCAATACTTTGCTCATTAATGTCATTATATTGTCATCAAGCGAAAAAAAAAACACTTCCATTTGCTTTGCTTTGTACTGTATATTTATTATAAAATAGATCTTTATGTCGATAACATATGTTTATATTTTTTAAAATGTTTATAATTTCATTTTTGTTTTTTGTCATTTAGAGCCGTGAATTTTGAACCCGGAGCCACTTTGGCTCCCAGAGTACAGAGTTGGCCACCCCTGTACTAGATTGTAGGTTTGTCTAATAAAAAACAATATTTAAAAAATATAAATGACAACATAAAACAAACAATAAAGCTATTAAAGTCGTTCAAAACATGTAATTGCTACAATTTTGATCGGTTAATTTTTAGTTTTGCTAAATAATTATAACCCTAATAAAACAAACAAGACTTTTATTTAAGTTTTTACTTTTTATGTGATAAAGCTTTGATACCCTAATTTTTTTACGAGCTGCCAAAAAAAGCGGATAAATTACCCATATTTATCCAATTAAAATCATAAATTACAGTATAATACGTATACGTCACCAGTGGCGTAACCAGGGGGACAAAGGAGGCAAAAACCCTACCCCCTAGAAAAACTCACCCTGATTTAAGGGGGGGGGGTCGTTTTTTGGGGCGTATAGAACCCCCGAAAATCATACTTTTGCAAAATTTGTATTTTTTAAATTTGTTTAGAATTTTTTCATAAAAAAAAAATATTTTTTTGTTGTTTTAGCTCATTTCTTTTTTTTTGCCCTATCCAAAAACAATCCTGGTTACGCCCCAGTACGTCCCCCATTCTTTACAATAAAATTTTTGTTGTTCGATATAGCAAAACTTGTATAATTACACCGTTATACATAAACAAAAAAGGCAATTATCTAAAGGAATCATTTAATAATTCAAAAAGCCTTTAATTACAAAAATATATGAATGAATTTCTTTAAAGTGTTGATGTAAAAAAATGAGCCTGCAATAAATTAAAAAAAAAATATGGCTTATCTTTACAATTATTTTGCTACATATTAAGCCACTACTAAAGTCTAAACTTTTATATGCGAGCATTATCTTGTTTATAACTTTTTAACTATGTATTTTTTGTACACAAAAACATAACATTTCTTATTTAAAACCTTTTTATAAAACTAGAAGTATTTCATATTTTTTTACAAATTTTGTCAAATCTAAAGACGAAATAAAACAATTTGTTTTTCCTTGTAAACATGTAAAAATACTCAGGTACATAGACAAAAAATCACATCAACTTTAGTATTAATGTTACACATACATCATATTACTTATAATTTTACACTTTTGGCGAAAAGCGGTAAAATAAGTTTAACTTTCTTCCTTTATAGTGGCTCTTCAAAATTTAATGATTAACCCTTTCACAATTTCCGGGGGTAGAAAATCTTTGAAATCGAAGGGTGGGTAAAATTCAAATCAGAAAAATACAATTTTTTGGATTCAAAATCAACGCCAAATGCGCCGAATTGAGCTTAATGTTTAAATTAAGAGATAGAAGTAACAATAAATATTGGTTTTATAAAAGTTAAATCGAATTCGCATTTTCTACTGCAAAATATATGAATATATATACAGAAATAAGAACTTTACTAATACTTTCGCATGCAAGCAGGTATTTTTTTTCTTTGAAAGAATAATATTGGATAAAAAAATAAATCTTACATTCATAAGAAAAATGTATTACTTTTCTTGGCATATAATATATTTATTTCAGTCATTCTTAACATTTGGTCAGTATTCAAATGTGTCTTTCAAATAAAAAGTGTTTTTTCTTATATTTATACAATTCGAAGATCCATATTTTCAAATATCCATAATAGGTTACAAATGTTTTACTTACATTCAGATGTTGTATCTATATGTTTAGATTGTATTTAAATCAATACATTATCCACCTATATTGACACTTTGTTTTCCATTGATCAAAGTGTCAACATACTTGACATTAAATGTTAGAAATTTTGAGTGTCAAGTATACTTGACACTTTAAAAAAAGGGGTTATTATAGTGTCAAGTATATTTGACAATGCCAGAAAAGGGGGTTATTTAAGTGTCAAGTATACTTGGCAGTAATTGTGAAAGGGTCAAGCGTTAACATTTTTTGTTTTTTTTTCTATATGGGCAGCTTAACTTAACTTTAGTGTATAAGAATCAGTGTTAACTGATTCTATTCTAAATAATAATATATTTTGCAGCAGTTTGAAGCGTTCAACGTAATCTGGTGATTAACAAATGGTATTTTTTTGTTTATTTTAGCTTACAAACTAAGCTTTAAGAGTAGGGAAGAATTTCTACGTAAATTGGAATAGATGATATTATTTCTAAATATCATGATTTTAAATGTTAAAAATACGATGACTATGAAGCAATCAGAGAAACAAATAGATTTTATTATTTATCCATATTGGAAGTGTTGAATTTCTGTTCTAAAGACGTATACAAAATAACTAAGTTAAACGGATGTCTTAGGCCGAAGAATCACAGAAAAATGTTAAGTGAGCCCGTTAAAGCATTTTTAAAATTACATAAACTATCTTTAAGCTTTTTGAATCTAAAAATATGTTTTATTTATCAAAAGCATTTATTTCAAACGTATATTTTCTTTCTGAGCTTTTATTCAAAATTTTTATAAAATGATCACATAGCAATTTACTCACATTATTGAAGTTTACGATTTTAGGTCTAACAGATGTACAAAAAAAGGTTTTAAACTACATAAAAATGATCAATAGCAGAAAAGATACTGTAATATTTTAATATTAAAACGTCTAGCAATATTATAGGAATTTATTTCCTTAATTTTTTAAATGTTAAAACAAAATTTGGGCATAAAACAACCTATAAAAATTCAGAAGAATACTTTTGCTGGTCAAATATTATAATAGGTGCAGTATTCTACAAACATCTGCATTTATAATCGACCAATAGTATTTTTTACTTCATATCGTTGCTTTAAAAAGTTTAAATAGCATATTTTTGAAAAAAAAAAGATTATAGAAAATATATAATACAATATGTGTTTCATTATGAAAACAAATATTGTAACTAAAAACAAAATTATTGCATTATATTGTATTGTTAGATTAAAATATAAATGACGCTTATATATATGTGTTAACAAGTGGATTTCGGTATGATGAACCACATCTCATACTATATTATACTATTTATTTTTACCAAAAATCGGACTTCTCGTTTAGAACATATTTATGTGTATATTAAACCGAATTTAAAACGAAATTTTGCATTAATATTTAAATATTGATTTGTATTTAGAATTCTTTGCCAATCTTTTAAAATAAACCATATCCTAAATTTTGTCTGTTGGGTTAACACCCAAAATTAATGAGCTAAAATGCTAAATGTTGTTAAAAGCACGCTTTTATGTACTAAAATAACGCGATTTTACGCGCAAACGATACAAAAACAAAATCCAAGCATTTTGCGCTATTCAAAAGTCAAAATGAACACTTAAATCGATGATAAAAAGCAGAAGGAAATAATACTGATTAAAGCGTGAATTGCAAAAAAATGATTTTAATTTAATAGAAAATTGAATTGATCTTATCAGTGATTTATGAATTGAATTTATTTTTTGGAATTAATTTTAAAGTATATAAAGGAGCACAATTAAATAAATTAGTAGCTTTTACATCTCAATGGTTTCTAAGAGAAAGGAAGTAATGCCCGACACATCCAACACATATATTATATCTTATGAGTTATCTGATATAGTATTGTTTTTTTCGGCAGTTAATAACTTTTTTTGGATTCACATATAGTGATTTTAATACACAAAGGACATTTTTAGGTCCTCTTTTATACTTTATTTGTAAAACGTTGGTTATGTGCAATTGCACGCCTTGTATCATATGTAACATATCTTTTTACATTGAAGACTTGTTTTTTTCTGGTTTGTGTAAAGTGCAGATCATATAAAAACACTAAAACAAAAAATTTACTACTCTTTTATCCAGTAAATCAATATTAGTTTTTAAATTCACAACAGAGATTTACAGACAAAAAAAATTTTTTTATCTTTAAAAGATTTTTTTCCATGTTTTTTAGTCTTCCTCAATTTTACCTTTTTTTTTGTCGTAAACTGCTTTAACACACGCAAACAGTTCGATATTTTTTCTTGGAATTAATTATCTATATAAAAAAGATAATTGTATTGTATATAGATAGTAAACTGTACTTTATTTATAAAAAACAAGTGTTTGTTACATTTTATTTGGTATTTGGTAATCGGCATCGGCACACTGCGTTATCTCTAAAAACAGTAGGGCATCCGCTGTAAATATGTGTAAAATGCGTATGAATACACGATAATCTCTGTATTGTGTTTTTTTAATAAAAAATGCATTTCCCCTAGATTGCACAATGGTATTAGTTTCAACGGCGGCTTGATACAATGTATAATTTTTATAACTTTAACCTGTCTATAATATTGGATCACATAAGCCTAATTATTACAATACGAATTGCTAATTACTAAAACAAAAAACAGGATTAGAGCGTTATAAACCACCAAGGGTAAAACAAACTATTTTGCACGTGTATGATCAAATTACCGCAGTTCGATGTATTTTTTTTTTCGATCTTGTGTAACTTAAATACTAAATATACGAAGCTTTAAAATAGCAGTAACGCATTTGTGCAATCAACTTTACCTTTTTTTGCAATCAATATATATTTTTGTTGCAATCGATACGAGTTTTTGTATGAATACAATATAGTTATTTTTTGCAATCAAAATGGAACTTTAAAATTTTTTTTTGCAATTTAAAATATGTTTTTTTGTATTTTTTTTATATTTAATATTTGTATGTCTTCTTGATAAGCACATCAAGGAAAAAATTTCTCAGAATACCGCATAAAAATACGTAAAAAAAAATATTTTTTTCGTTTTTAAAAACAGAGAATTCCGTTTTGATTGCAAAAAAATTCATTTTAATGCAAAAACAATTTATTTTGATTGCTAAAATAGAAATCATATTGATTGCAAAAAAGTTTACTTGATTGCACAAACGCGGCACTTTAATTGCTCAACCCGGTAAACAGCCCTATAAAAGTATTTTTTTTTGTTTGTAATTACACCATAAATTACAAAAAATCAAATAGATTAATATATAAAAAATGCATTTAGGCAACAACAAAAAAGTCTAAATTTTTTATGTTTTAAAAAGCAAGATATAGTTTTTTATAATTAAAAGATTTTTCTTATATCCAGC
>JAQFYM010002529.1:0-23112 GCA_034694785.1 Agrenia bidenticulata
TTTTGGACGAAATTTGGTTCCAAAAGTCAGGGTGCGACTTAGAATCGAGTGCGACTTAGATTCGAAGAAATACGGTAATACACATACGAGAAGAATTTTCATCAGGACTGTCACTACAGATAGATGAGATTTCTAAATCTCCAAGTAATTTATCCTGATGATTGAACCCATTCATATTATCCCATTTAGAATACTAACTAACAAAATAAAATCTGATAGTTCTCCCAGTTGTTGAAACAGATTCTATTCATGTGTAACAAACCCCATGAAAAATGCCAGAGAAATATTTTTATTAGTTTATCGCTGTTTCTGCATGCATTTAACTGATACCGATAGGTGACAGACAATATTAAAGTTAATTGAATCATTGATAAAAATACATCATATCAAAAGTATATCATATCAAAATATTTACAATACCAAGAATTGCTTGAGCGTCGAATGAGACTCTGAGAATTAAAAACCCTTTGTATTTAACTTCGGGACCGCAATACAAAATGCTAAGTTGCACCCTATTCCTTGTATAAATGGATAGTGATAAAATCACCTTGACTTGTTTGCAACACGTAATTAGTAAGAGACATAGTCCATTTGTTAACGATTAAACTTTATACACCCAAGCGGTTCTAGAAAATAGATCTGGAAAGATTCGTTCACATCATTTACATCGGTCCGAAATCTGAAACCTTATATAAAGAGTACGGAAGGGTCAGAAATCAGAATAAATAAAAACACCAATTACCAATATCATAGCAAGTATAACGAATAGCTACTGGCAAAACACCTGGCTAGCCGGACTAGCACCAATATGTAATTATTCTAGATTCCAGTTAAAATTCCTTCGATTTTTTTCTCCAGCAAAGAATTCTCAAGCCTTCTCATGTGCTATATACATCTCTGAACTACATTCAAACCTGCTACTTGATTCAAAGTTAATTAACTGTAAGGGCTCATGATTATATAATGAATTTGCTCCGCGTACCACACAATCCCTCGTGCCCATTCCATAATCCCATACTCTTTCTTCACCATGGTTGGATATAATATATGAAACCGCAAAACCAGTTTATTTGAGGATATTATTCTAGAATACTCTCAAACTTGACCATTTTTGGTGAAGCTGGGGATAAGAACTGATAAAGCATAGTGATCTCATCAAATAAAAATTAGTTAAAAATTATCTTTGTTTCACACTAGAATTAGACACTCGCGGAGTTATCCCAAGGACAGTTGAAGTTCAGTTACCTTTGAAGTCGAATCAGTTGCAAACTATCTATCTCTTTGTTCTTCATCGCCGACACAATGCATTTAGTTATGTAGCTCTTGGATCAAGTTTCACAAGTTCAAAAACCTTTAGAACTTTTCTTACCGACTTTAATGTGGAAATGTTATCAAGAAAATTTAACAATCCCGTTCCCATGCTCATATTTGTGTAGTCTTTAGAGATTTGCATGAGACATAAAAGGAAACTTGATCTTGACGATATTTTCAGTCAGTATTAGTTTTTGCAAATCTCATATCGTAAGACCCTCTACACCCACCCACCCCTAAGGCTTAAGACAAATAGTTGTGTGCAAGAAGAGAATTCCAGAATAGCAAAAAAATACTTTTCCTTCAAAAAAAAGTATTGGCAATAATAGATAGTATTTTGGGTTATCTTCCTATTTACGTTTATTTTATGCCCTAGTACATTCTTCCGATAACCTACGACTGACAGCAAGCTTAGCTTACAACTATTCTACCTAATAAACTGCACAGACATGATTGAATTTACACTGTGCTTGTCATAGTAAAACCATCATTGGTTTTTCAATACAGACTTGAAGTAGTAATTAAAATAGCAATTCCAACGCACATGCTAAATATACTTTATTTAAAGGGCCTTAATACTATTCAAATATTATGCAACTCCCTGTCGTATCATAAGATAGTTGGAGTTGCTAAGCGTTTAATTTTTTTTACTTGCAAAGTTTTATCTTCTTTCATGGTGAAACCATAGGATATAGGAGTGGGGGTTTATTATTATCGGTCGTTTAAATAAATGTCAAGCATACCTGCCATGCCTGTTCCAGTAGATTGAACTATACCTAGTTTGTTTATGACTCGGTGAGAACCCCAACATCCTTCTTGTTGCGGCTTGTCAAGCAAGTCTTTAAGTGTTCTTTCTCAGTCTCACTATCACTCTCTCAGAAGAAGCTTAAGCCTGTCTTCTCGAACTGGACTAACTGTATGTGCACTTTTTCTGAAGGATTATAGTCAAACTCAAAAGGGGCTACCCTTAAGGTTGTTGAACTGTAAAACAAGGTCAACTTTCTTGGTAAGTACACCCTGGCTTGAGATGGGGGGAAATTTTTCGTATATTTGACTTTAAGTCCAAAATCAAACTATCCTAATAGAAGCAAACGATTCATTATGTAGCCACGGTATAGTATATAGTTCTATGGTAGCCACTAAGAAAAGACAATTTTATAGCAGTGGAATGCAAAGAGTACTTAAAGCTCAACTATACTCATTTGATGAGAGTCCCAATTCCAGACTTTGTTAATATTATGTGGTTCATTATAAACATTGGTAAAGGCTAGAATTTATCACTTAGAAGCGGTTATCATCTTCATAGGGGCTTCCAAGAATGCTGATTACATGTAACTAATACTAGCAATGCTATTAGAACTTTGAACTTTGTATCATAAATTGCTTTACAAAACGTTATAGTAGCAGAAGTCATTCTGACTGTTTTTCCCAATTTACCTTTTTTCAATCTCTACGAACCCTTGAATCTTACATTCTAATACCAGAATTATTTTAGGTAGTATGTTCCCCAATTTTTTTCCCCCTTATTAAAATACAGTTTTCAAAAGATTTAGACTTATGACTAATTTGAGCCAGCAGTAACATAACTATATTTCCTGGCAATACAACATCAATTAATTAAGAGCTGTCGAGGTGTAGTAAACCAATGAAAATAATACGTTTACAGATTATCATCTCATGCTTTCAAACAATGTCAGTGAGATTTGAAGTGTCGTGTTCAAGTATAGGAGATTTAATCAAACACGTCCGGCATAGATAGATACACATACATAATTATCGTCTAGTTAGGTAATAAATAAATATGGAATGGGAATTATTGCTTACTTGCGCAAATGTGAACTCAAAGTTTCGATTTAAAAAATGAAGTGCAGCTTATCAAAATGTTGTGAAGTGAAGGATCAAACTAATTTAAAATTATTCTTTCTTTCAGAAGTTATTTCTGCTGACATGGAGTCAAAACTAGCAGAATCGTCCTCCGCTCCTAGAGTGACGCTTCAGGACTTTTTTTCAAATGTTAAAGTCGGCCTATTCAGACTAATCAACTTTATCTATTTCGGATTCCTGAAATTAATCAGTAAGCCTTATGTATTTTAGACATTTTTTGAATTATCAAATACGAAATCAATACGTGAACATAAAACCAACTAGGTACAAGCAAAACTAGTAATTACCAGATCAACGAAAATATTTTCTCAAAACACATTTCTGATCTCATCCAGTTGCATATAGGTTCAAACTATTAACCTACTTTAAAACTGGAACTGGACATTTCAAGAGATTTTTTGATGGGCGAAGGTCAAAGAAAAAGAATAATCTTAAGTTTAATCATTTTCATATGCACGCACAGGAGTACATGACAATTTCAATATCAATCATAACATTGATAATTTTTCCTAAAAGTCTCCAATATTTACAAGCTTAAGACAAGATTGAATATAATCATAGCATTGTAATATTCCGTCTTTATAAATATGGGAAAAATCTATCCAGAATTGTTATGACAGTATTATAAAAATTACAAGTCTCTAATTAATCGGTATGAATAGACCTGAATTACGAATCAAACTTTAAACTGTTTCAACAGCCCTCATTAATCTGTCCCATAACCTAACAATGAGCTAATAAAAACCAATTTACTAATTGTAAGTAAAATTAAGTTAGCTAACCTCAGAATGTTACTGAATTTCATGCACACGTCTACAAAGGTTATTTGGAAGTCAAACAACACACTAAAATCTTGGCGTAAGAGGTATTTGGTCAGACCATCTTTAAAATTAGCGATTGTTGTCATATCCCTAGATGATCTGGTAATTGATTCCATGAAAAGGATTTCACTATTGACCATTTCCAACTTGAATATGTATGCTTGCTCTGAACTGTAAATGTAACCTGCAATTAAAGTCAAGGTCGTCCTCTGCCAATTGATTGCATAAATATACAACCACTTTGAAATTAGGTTCAGTCATCAGTGGTTTAGTTAGTACGTAGAACAGGATGATCTAACAAATACTTCAAATATTTTCAACACTGTCAACACTTATCAGACGAAATTAAGATTAGGATTCTGAAAATCTGAAGACCGACAAAATGATAACCTTTGACGTAATTGTATTAGATTTCGACAAGGTTACACTTAAGCTTTCTAATCATAAACTTAGAATCAGTTCCAAGTATTTGTAATGCAATCTTTTTATAGGAAGATTGTAAACAAAATTGCAAATGAATTGAAACCAATGCCTTAATTGATAGTTTTAAAAACAAAGCTTACTTTTTGGTACAGAGACTCCAGCCGCAGTTGGTAACGAATGTACATCAGACCTAAACGAAAATCTAAAGGCTGAAGAGAATTCGAAAAAAGACGAGAAATTGTTTCGGAAACTAAAAGGGTTGAAAGAAATCCCGGGACCAAGAGTTCTCCCTTTCGTTGGAACACTTTTGACCAGCCCGGCTTTGGATTCTAGGGATCTCAACAAGGCCAATGAAGGTGATCTCTCCGCCCACCCCAACTTTTAATTCATATTCATAATTTAAGATGCATATCCTCAGTCCTTGCAGACGCAGACGATGAGAGTGACAGTCCGTGGGTTTTGAAATTTGCTACCATTCCCCCAGTATAATATGCCATGACCCTTAAATTGTATCCTATGGAATTCACAGATAGAATGAGGAAATACGGCTCCATAGTGAAAGAGGAACTGTACTGGAACTTCCCTATGATTATTATTCTGGATGCGGATGATATTGAAGAGGTCGTAAAAATGTTAGGGAACTTTCGACCCCATATGGAAATCATTAGAATGTACCGGTCCTTAAGGCCGGACCGTTATGACTCGATTGGGCTGGTGAACTCGTGAGTTAACTTTCAATGAGGCCGAATGTTTTTTGCATTCTTTCCAAGAGTTACTCAAGAGTAAGGTAGTACAGATAATAGTGAGAAATGTGGTAAATGATAGGAACGGGAAGGATTGGGAAAAAATTCACAGGGCAGCCACACCATTTATCTCAAGTCCGAAGTATATTAAGTCAATCACCAAGGCGGCTGATGAAATTGCTTCCGACTTCTCACTCCTTTTGGATGACGCTGGTCCAGTGATTCATAAATTTGATGACTTGTTGAAGAAATACATTGCTGAAAGTTAGTTGCTACCGATTGTATTGATTTCATTATTGTTGGGAAGGGGTTTTGTTTAAATTTACAACGGAAACTAACTAAACTAATGTTAAATTCATATTCCAGCTTCCCTTTTCAATGTTTTTGGAAAACGTATGGGCTTATTCGAGGATGAAGACTCAGAACTGAAGCTCTTGTTCGAGGTTCATGAAGCCTATTGGGGTTCATTCCACGAGTCTTTGTATGGGTACCCGTGGTGGAAGTATTTTTCTACGGACCTTTGGAAGCGGTTTATCAAGGCCGAAGATGATATGATAGAGTAAGCAGGGATCCAGTTTGGGTGGATGAATTCAGTAAAGGCAAATTGGATAAGTTTTATTTATTTATTACTTGACAGTTTAATGAGCACATTAATTCAAAAAGCGGTGGAGGATGATGACGTTCAAGGTGTTCTTGGAGACTTAATAAGGAATGGAAATCTAACTGAGAACGAGATAAGAGTTGTAGTTCTTGAATTTATGACTGGAGGTACTGAGCCTGTGAGTTGAATTCAACACTTATCCATAACATTTCCACTGATGCATAATATTTGCTTAATCATAATTGAATTTCTGTAACTAAACATTAGTCTTATCCAAATACAGGTTTTCGCCACTGCTATATTTTTACTAAATTTCCTATCCAAAGATAAGGAGGTCTCAAGTAGAATCTACGAAGAACTTAAAAATGCCTTACCTACAAAAGACTCACCAATAGACGAAGATATCTTAAGCCAACTTCCGTATTTAAAAGCTTGTATCATGGAAACACAACGCTTGTGTCCAACAACCCCCATGCTAGCCAGAATTTCAGAGAATCCTATTGAAATAGGAGGATACAAAATTCCTCCCCACGTAAGTTGCATTTTTAGTTACAAGTTGGGAAAGGTTTAAGAGAAATTCTTAATAAATACTTAATTTTCCCAGACAATGTTTGTGCTGCAAAATTTTTATGCAGCATTGCAAGAGAAATCATTTTATCGAGCCAAAGAGTTTATTCCCGAAAGGTGGATGTACAAAGACGGTGTTCCCCCTTTTCATCCTCATCGAAGAAATTTAATGATGAACTTTGGGAATGGGGTCAGGATATGTCCTGGTCGAAGGGCTGCTACTAGACATCTCACAATTTTGATGGCAAAGGTAGGCTATAAATAACATAATAATATATAGAAACGACAATGGAAATTTCAATGACGTGTCTAATAATAATGCAGCTATTTCGTAAGTACGAAATTCAATTTTACAAAGAACTTGAAATTGAATTTCTGTGGCTCATCACTCCTAAGCTCCCGGTCAGTATCTGCTTCCATCCGAGATCTGATGAATGATGCATCTCGCCAACTATTTACAAAATTGACACTTAAGAAACAGAAGGGTATATAAGAATAGGTTTTTAGCTATTGAGAAAAGAAACCGAAAGCATTTAAATCTAAGATGTCTCGAAATACATAGTCCCAAGATTGTGCAAAAATAAAGATGATATCGAATTAAATGTTGTTCCGCCCGTACAATATCTTTATTAATATCCTTTTGTATAAAAATTACATTGAATGCATCTGAAAACGAATCTTGTATCTTATAACAAAATTGTTTTCATCGGTAACTCCGCCCACCATCGGTTAGTAAATGCCTGAGTATTTTAATAATCAAGACCATTGTTTACTTTTTAAATCGAAGAAAAGCATCAGAAATTTAAATTATTTAACAATACACACCAACTGAGATGTGATTGTAGACATTTCTCTCGTGGGTTAATATATTTGTAGACGAATTTAATTTAAAGTTAAGCGGTTTAAAATTATTGTATGTATTAAGTGCATCTTTTTAATGATCTTAAAATATAATTACCCCAATTATGTGTGCAGTTACCTCAAGCACGAATGCTAATACTATTATGCATTATCATCAGTTTTTATAGTCCAACATGCCGATAATGCTTATACATAATTTTTGAATGTACATCGAGTCTGATACTTACTTTAGCTACGCCAAAACAGAGGTGCATTGAATACTCAAGTTGACATAACAATGCAGTATAAGGTTCATTATTCCACTGTGAACAATGTAATCAAATCTTCATAGTTATCACAGACAAAAATTACAATGCAGTTTTAGTTGTTCATAACCACAACAATGTTTATACGAATGTGCGATTTAGGTGCAAGATCTCTTGTATATCTGCAATGTACAAATGCTTATGGTAATCGGAGAAATGCTTTATTTGAAATCTCACTGCTTTCCTGTTGCTCATTGCAGAGGTCTTCGCCGAATAATTTCGAATACTTTTTTGGAGGGGAGATACCCTCTGGATAGATTTCTCGGAATAGATTCCTTGTATATAAGTATATAGCACTATTTCCCCCACAACCGATGTCGTTTGTCAATCAAGCCCAACCAAAAATTGATTGATAGCAAAATTAATAGATTCGCAAGGATAATTTTTTTTTAGATTGGATTTAAAATGGCAGCAATTCTTGACGTCAGAGAATACATATTCTCGGAAATATATCAAGGAGAAAACGAGTATTGTTACAGTCGAAATTTGTTTCTGTCTCTCCAACCAAAGCTCTGTGTTGGGAAAGTATCAACGCTTTTCCTTTACTTATCAAAAGAGCACAACACACAGGTTTTCGTTGTCAGTTTGTGTCCGATGCATGTTTTCTAAGAGTACGGAACCTTGTTTGGGAAATTGTGATTGCCAGTTGCCACACAGGACACAAACTGACAAACTCCTATCATCCATCAAAGTTTAGCAACCCTAGATTCTGAATGATGGAATCGGGAACTGAAGGAACTGACGCACAGGTCTTTCCTGATTTAATTAATTAGGACTGTCGTTACATCTTGAATCCTAAGCTAGTGGTAACATCTTGAGTCTAAATTCTAATGGTCGTGTTGGATGGCCTGGTAGTCGAGTTCATAATAATATTATGAGTGGAACTTTAGACATATACTCTTCCCTTGCTCAGTACGATGCATTTGTCTCTTAGTAAAACTTTCCTATGCAAACAGTGTGGGTAGAAAATAGGGGTGAACAAATTTTGAGGATAAATGATATTTCACTAAGACCAAGAAGCAAAACGAAACACGGAGAAAGTAAGAAAGTTCTACCCTTTGTGTTTTCTTTGAAGTAATAATACCATCCGTCCTGTAAAATTTGTGTTTGATGAATTACTTCAAAGCTATGGGAACAACTTTCTCTAATTGCGCTATTGTAGAAAGAAAAGGAATACGATGGGGCAGGATCACAAGTATCACAACCACGGTCTTTGAATTGAGATTAGAAAAGTTTTGCTATTTAAACTCAAGTTGGTTTGGCTTGACTAGACAGTTGTTATGGATTGTTAGCTTTCTTTGGCTTGAGTATAAAAATCAACTAACATTCACACATGGACTTTGACTCGAAGCTGCCTGAAACTTTAATTTCAGAAATTTTTAGCGTGTTTATGCAACTGATTGAATACCTTAATTTAAAGAAAAACAATTCGGTTATGAGCAGCGAATATTAATGACAGTTGGCTTAACATATTTTTGTTTTGTGAGTGTACATAGCATTAAAGTAAATAATGTATTATCGAGTCCTGTTTAATCAGTACAATTCCCAGAACACAGTGAAACTGGAATGTCCGTTTACAATTTTTAAGCTCAATGCTCAGGAATGTGAGGATTTGTCTAGATATGAGAAGGATGTTGAGTGGGTAGGACTTGCTTTAACTGCTTTGGACTATACAAATACAATCATACACATTTAATTCCGTAGCTCTTATGTTACTACACTCGCACGGCTAAACTGAAATTGATTGAACTTCATGGTTAAGATTCACAATTTAATTATGCTTATAAATGGTATCAGTTCGTTGTGAATGAGGTTTTGGAGTCAGACTCCCGAATGAAACCCAATAAATCTGTAATATATAATGGCTTACACACACATATAAGAGTAAACGTCTAGTTTGCTATTTCGAATATCCTAGTTGACAAGTCTTTGGAAGTTTAAGCTGGCGTATCTCCTTAGTAATTAAAGATCCATAAACATTTAAGTACACCTTGATAATAGCGTTACTGTTTACTGAAGACAAAAACTAGATCACATCATTAGACTAAAACTCATTAGCAACATTTAATTATCCACAGTTGGCCGTTCGTAATAATCCGGAGCAAAAATGTCAGGTTGAGAACGCCAAGATCTCCTTGTGCAGACATGAGGTCCTCTCCACCATTTGTTAAAGTCCTTGTAATGTCGAGGTTTCCTCACTGATTTTTCCGAATAATGAGCCATGGCACAGAGTCGACAGAAAAAATGCGTGTTGATGAATTCTCCTGTCCCCTTCCATTGAAAGTATTCATTGTACAGATCATTATTCGAGTCAAGGACGTAGAGGTACTCGGCCAGTTCCTTGGGGGAGGCGAAGTCATCCACGTGAATGTAGGACTTGTACGGTGCAACCCTTTTGTAGTCATCGGGATGGGCTCCCATTACAATTGGCAGCACGTTGTTTCTGTAAATAGAAAAATAAATTGAAAATGAAGACGGTAATTGAGAGGAGGATAAGAAAGGGGAAAATAATGGCCTGTCTCTCAAGAAAAGACGGGGACAGATCAAATTGCCACCTTTAAAAGATGTCAGGCTTCTTCCAATACTTAATATTTTATATTCATATTTTATCCACCAATGTTTATCCTCACATTTGAAGACTTTAATTCCCAGGATTTGACCTTTAAATAACTCGATTGCATATAATATTAACGCCAACTAAATGACCAGCACAATGTTAATCTAAGGACTGGAAGAAGCAAATCCCTTGTAACGGTCTCAGAGGTGGTTGAGAGAGATTAACGCTGTAAATCCTCATAGCAGAATGGAAGTCCCTCGTAGAAGGGATGAACTTTTTTGGAGCAAAAATATCATAAAAAAGTCTGCCCATTCAAGCTGGAAGAAGTGCACACATTCATTCTTAAGTATATTGAATTGGGTGCATCTAATAAGTTTAGACATGAGAATCCGGCTGTCACATTTCGTCTTGCTTATTCAGTGAAACCGACTAACTTTCTATGACATCAACTCCGTAGATAGATCACTTGCTTTTGCAGTCCAACATTAAATGGATACATTTCCTCTCAATCTTATTTTATACTACCACCATTGCATCTGGCTCCTACTCTCCTACTAGTACAAACACCAACTTGGACTGATATATAATAGAATTGGAGCAAAATTGTCATCCCATATTTTGATATAGTTCTTTATTATGGAATTGCCAACTTCTAGCATAATCGGATACAAGATACAATCACCAATCATCAAGCTACATAGTTTCGTGTCACAATTGGCTAAGTATGCTTTATTTTTTATTCGATATTTCATTATGAGTGCTTCACTCAGTTGCACATATATTCAATCCATACGACTACAAGTAAACGGCTAGACGAAGCCAAATTCTATATATTTATCAGAAGTAGTAGCTACTTACAATTACACTACAATTGAAATCTAGAATATGAAGCCCTGCAGTGATCTCACTTTGGTGCGTATAGCTGTTTCTGACACAACAAATTAGGTGCTTTAGTACTATAAGATTTACACTACGTCATCATCAAACAAGCATAAACTGGGGCTGTACTGGACTTCTGCGTTCATGAAATAAAATAGCATTAGTTATAAGACCAACACTATTTGAGGGAAAAAAGCCATTAGTATGGCCTATATTCCTAAGCACTGTCATAAATAGTAATTTTCTCCATCTAAAAGACGTGGGATTAAACTCCACCAGACATTCGACCGTATCATGTTTTAAGGCCAACACCCTGGTTACACTGTTACACACCATAAGCCGAATAATGTACAACAAGACGAAACACAAAATTTACAGATAAAAAGTATTCCAGCCAGCCGTTTTCGAAACATGTTCCCCAAATTTTTGTGTGGACACCAATTTTAAGACCCAAGAGTGACTTATGCCTTTCCTAAAAGTGACCTCACAAATACAGTCGGGTGTAGTTGTGCAATTAGAAAACCTCCTGTTTGACGCGAAGAGGCAATTAAACACGATGACATTTATCCCGTCGGCAAAATTCTTAATTCTGCTCGTGTAAAAATCAATGAAGCTGTGACTACTCGCGACTCGGCTTTATATGCCCATTGTTTATGTTGATGATGCTAACATGCACACTACAATAAGTTACATGAGTTACATCTTACATTGTGCAGCCGGTCCTTAAATTTTTCCATCTTTATTCTCATTTTTATGACGAAATTAGAAAGGATGGCCTCCTTCTCAACCAAAAGGATAACATGAGGAGGAAGAAGCAGAGCTCTTTCATTTGAACTCGTATCTATAGTCGGTTTGTAGTCTTGGGGTTTATAATAAGTTGTTTTGTTCTGTGCCTATGTAACGACCCGATTACACGATGAGCCGAATTTCGAGTGTCTTGACGGTCGTAGAGCTGGAGAAATTGGAGAGAAAGGCTGAAAGTGACATTTCAAATGGTGAAATAAAATCTATGCGGTCCTTAGCATTTCCCCCTTTATTTCATCGTGCTTCCTTGCTCTTGGGAATCAGGAAATCTCTAGCAATCTAAGAAAAGCCATGATTTTGAGGAAATTTTCTAGTAAGAGACTTGTCCTTATTATACTCTGCAGTTATGCCAGAAGTTTGACTGGATAATCACAACTTTTACGCAAGTAATATGTTATTGCTTTAAAAAAAGATTTAACATGCCCTTCTTTTCACCAATTGAGATGATAATTTTTTTTAAATACAGCATGTTCTCTGTAAGACTAAAACATCTCCCAAGATTCTCTTACAATCGATTTTGAAGTGGAATGTCCTTACTTGCTTGGTATCTTTTTGAATTTGTTATGCTACGGATATCCAAATGTATCAACTTTTCGCGTTAGATTTGAAGCCACGCACTGCTCTACACAACCAGAAATGTATAGATTTTAGAGATGCAGAGATGTGGAAGCGGGTTTCATTCTCTGTCTGGCTCAGTATGGAAACCATAATCCGAATAAAAATCCGCCCATTTCAATTTTGACAATCGTTTATACGAATTAGAGCTAGAGTCGAGAGAAGGCATGTCAAACATAAAAATGAAAGGTATACACTAGCCTACTCACGCCATAATATAACAAAATTTTAGCATATAAAAGACAGAGCAGTATGAAGTGTTTAGTTGACGCTCTAAAATATTTTATGACACGTTCATGAATAAATTGCAGGTACTCTTAGAGCCATAGCATTTTCTTTGCTAGGTGAGATTCCAGGGGACAATAAATTTATTTACAGAGATGCTTTACTCAGAACGAGATTGTATTCATGAACCCAAATCCATATAAAACGGTGGACTGAATTGTTCTTCCCTTTACAAAGTCCAACCCTTTTACAAAGTAGAAATCAATGGCATGTATATCATCTTGAGAGGTCCATTAAAGGAGAAAATAAAAAAGAGTCCACCCCGACTGAGAAAATATGCTTTCACTCAAACCTTAAAGACTGTTTGTAAGCTTTGTGTATGTAATCTAGTCGAGTCCCCACAAAAGATCTGTCCTGAATAAAACCCCCATAGAAAATACAAGGAAGTATTAGAGACGTAACCGAGAATTGTAATAAATTCTTGGAAAGTTCAGAAAATATCGCAGTACAATTGCCATTGTCCTCAAAGCTCTAAATCCTCTTGGTCCTTACCTCATCCAATCGACGGGAAGGGAGCTGTCTAGATTTGGAGAACTGACTTGGACTAACTTTAAAATGTCTCATGAACGTGTGGGTTCTTGCCAATAAACTCGTAAATCTTTGCAGAGCCGTTGGTATTCATTCGGAGTACTTTTGTTATACATAGACATATGGTTAGGTATTTGGGGCTGGAAACTAACGCTATATCATCCTACACGACTAATTCGAAAGATCCTTTATCGTTTCAATAGCGTTTATCGGATCTGCTAGACTGTCAGATCAACTGTACTCTAAGTTTATGCATACGCTAGGTTGATTTAAGCAGATCGCATAGTATCAGATCGGCTCAGGGTAAGCTGAACAGAATATTTCCCCTTCCGCCTCCATTTTTTCCTTATGGATTGATTTCCACTTGTTCTTTGTAGATTTGTAAAAATTTTAACTCTTTGAATGTGGCAATTCTGTGAAATTCTGGCAAAATGGATGTGATTAAATTTATTTTGAGAGGACAAACTTATAAAATTAAAGTTAAAGGACTTACCCTAGCCCGTTGACGAAGAACTTCTCGGAGATGTAATCTCTACAGTTTGAGTTTTCAAAAGCTAAATAAAATTTGTAATTCTTTGCCAATAGGTCAAAACATTGTTTGGCATTGGCTCTCGAACATGAGTGAGTTCCACAAGCTCCAAAGATATCCACTTCTATGTATTTGGACAATTCCCTCGCGTAGTCCAGTCGGTTGTTCTTGGCGACACAGTTGGACACGAACCATGCCACTTTCTTTGACTTCCCCTCAGAGTAATTCTCAGCTGAAAGGACAGAAAAGACGAGGGGGACATGAGTTTATATTACTTAGATAATGCAAATGTTGACTGCATGTGATCTTTATTTTCTCTAGCTTTATTATACCCTTTTTCGGTCATTATAATTCTTTGTGAGAAAATTTTACGAGAAAAGTTGTCCTAAAATGTACGTACTAATGATAATGTCTTGATCGCGTGAACTATGGGGTCTCGAATTTATTTCAGTCAATTCCAACTTGTCTCAGTATCTTTATCTTGAGCAGTTTCATGACTAATTTACTGCTTTATGTCTTCGCAACAAAACACTACTGCCCATAATAATAATAATTGAAGGATTACTACCCGTGGTTTTTGTATACAAATCTTGGGCATTTACATCAGAGCTCCTTTTCCAATTTTACACAAAGTTTCTCTGCACCAATCCCAGATTTTGGTCACTTCTGAATACATTTGTTTTATATTTCATCGTTGGATTTAGATATTTCAAGAAGACGGAATAATTGAAGGGGGAAGGAAAAGACAAGTCCACTTTCTGTCACACCCGTACCTAACTAATGATCTCCAAAATTGGATTATGTCACACTTTAGTGCGTCTCCAGAATCTTTTGTGGTTCTCATCCCGAGAACTAATAAAACCTTTATTGCTTCCCAATTGTATTGAGGAAATAATTTTCTTCTGTCTGTGCAATCTCAGTCTAGAGACAAATACTAAAGGCCTAGAATATCAAATAAATTTAAAGAAAATAACTTTTTACTAACGTAGAATATATTACTTATCCTTTGACAGATCAATCCCAATTTCCCTTCTCCTTTGTTCTCCGTGTAATATTGTAATACAAGGCCTAACATTTATGATTTACTTTCATCAACTGATGTCAAAAAATAAACTCATTTTTATTATCTTTCTTCCAGTGATTAAATGAACTTGTCAAGTATCTCGAAAATTACTAGAAAAATACAAACTCTCTAAAAATAAATATACACCAAGCATCGATGGACATGAAGAGAGTTGAATTGCAAATAATTTCCTCTCTTTTAAACTTGAAAGAGCTTCATATTCTTTGATGCATGAATATGAGATTGAGAATTCTCCCAAGGCCTGTCCCCAAAAATTTACAGAGATTGCCTCAGCTCCTCTAGTCTCGGTGAGCTTGGGGAGTCCTACTGGTTTTTTGACACGTACTTTGAGAGTCCCTAGAATTTTTTTGGAATATCAAATTATTCTCTTCCAAGCTTTCAAATTGTGCTTGAAAACTGTCAGAGTCGGTGATTTGAGATTGATTTTGAACCGAAATGGATTTACTAGAGGTTGAATAGACTGTATAAGATGTAATTTATAATCTTTTACCCTCAGATTGAAAGGATTCAACTTTTAATCTTAAATTTAGTAATCCGCTAAGAGAAATATATTAGCAGAGACTGACTAAGGCAAAATACAAATCTGTACCAATTTCCATAAGCTTCTCTCAGAAGACGTCGAACGTCTCATACTACTTTGTCTTTGCGTTGGTTTCCAATTTTCTCTCACTTCTTAAACGCCTTTCTTGATGGCAAGAAAATTATGCAAAGTGCCCCTTCGAGATTCTGCAAAAGAAGGTTGGTAAAAATTTCAAAGGAATCTAGTCAAGCATAAATTATCTTCCGTTCTTCTCCTACGTGCTCAAACTAAATTAATGCCCCAAGGCTTCTTGATGGAAATACTTATTTAAATAAATATCTTTAAAAATCTCCGGAAATATTCTCAAACAGTCTGGATTTTAAATACTACCTACCTTCCCTTTTAATTTGAAACTCTCAATTCTCCAAAAGAAAGTGGTTATTGAGCAACGGTTTCTTTGAGAACTGATCTGCGAAAGTATTCAATTTGGTATACCATTGAAAACTCAGTGTACGGGAATCTGCCTATAGGTATCAATTTAATGCTGAAGAATTTTGGAAAGGACTGGCAAATTCCAGGTCATTCTTAAAGGGCTGATAATAAAAATAACGGTTGGAGAGATTAATTATCAATCCGTTCTGACACTAAAGGAAGGGTTAAAATAGGATAAAATAAATAGCTAATAAGGAAGGATTGAATAAAGGTATAAATCCACCAAGCACTTATTGTAAATGGTATGAATTGGAATGCGTGGAATTTGAAATTGAGGAGCCTAATGAATGTTGGTGAACAAACATTCTCATAAAGATGAGAGAGAAAGAATGTGTCGTTGGAAAGACAATAATCATCAAATTCCAGCCGTCCATTTCAACGTGTTCAACTGCGGGTAAAAGTCCTCTTGGGGTTTCTCTCAATGTTGAGTAATAAAGTAAGCTAACGGGGATGCACAAGATAGAGGAAATAGGCTCATAATTTGTTCCGGCCCAACATTTACGACATCTCCCTACCCAAACCTCTGCTACCTTTAATTTAGCTCAAGATGAACACGAAGCTACACATCCAAACAAAAACTGATTACCTATTTATCGCATGTCTGCACCTTATACTCGCATATAGCCTCATGGTGTACAATTCCTCTGGAAAATACATTTTGGCTTACGAGTACGTCTTCTTGGTCTATGTTTACGATTACGATTACGACGGCACAAAAACTCATACACTATATGTTGATTGTTACCCAAAGAAATTACGGGGAGAAGGCCCCGGTCTAGTTAAGATGACTTTTCCAGGTGGGAGAGGACGAAAACAATAAACTCGGCTAGCTCGTAGGTTAAGATGTGAGAATGGACGAATAGGAGGGATGTAGAGAAATGTTTTTTTTAAAGACCAGCTAACCGTGGACATGAGTGGAATAAAGAATAAAGTAACATGAATAAAGGATCTCTTGCATAAAACATTTATTGATAAATTGTCCTCGTATGTTTTCCGAGGATTGTCTAAGTATTTTTGGGTGGATATTGTGGCCAGTTGTCACTTTCCAATAAATACGAGGAGAAAGAGTGCCGTGAAAGCGATTAGAATTCTTTTAGTTCTAATTCGGAAAATGTACACGTACCACTTTGAATCGATAAGAACATTAAGGCTTAATAGAATTTTATGTATTGGCTTCCAGCTTCCATTGCATTGAGAAGAATAATGATGAAATGCTAGAGATTTTTCTCAGCTCTTACCTTGCTGTAGAGTCTTAACGTTCTCATCATAGTAGACCCATTTTTCATAGGGTGTAACGATGTCTGAATCATGTCGGTAAGTGGCTGTCAAATTAAATACATTTTTGTCCACAAAGTTCTGTGTATTGAGTGGACACTCGAGCATATACATGACCCAGAGTTGACTAGGATTCCGTTTAATTTTGGGATTCATGAAGACATCCTTATAAACCACTACATCAGCTTTACTTAAATGTGCTCGATTCCCTGTCAGTCGGCAAGCGTTTACGGGACATTTCTGCTGAAGGAATACACTACGACCACTTGTGATATGGGCCCCCCAACTCATCCCCAGTCCATAGTACAAGAGTATCGTTTTCACTTTGCCCCGTCGTTGATTACTAAAGTTCCGTATTCGTCCGTTCGTAGCACTAACGTTGTGAGACAAACTATTGAATGACCCCCCTGGGGTCATCTGAGTGTTCCCGGTACTAGGACCTACAGAGTCATTTTCCAAAGTAGTCTTTACGCTATTCCTACTGCTACTAACCCCACTACTACCACTGAGAATCAGCGCAGTTTCTCCTTTGATTTGTGTGGTACTAGTTGGAGGTGTAGTTTCGCCATCAAACCAAAAGCTTGAATTCGGATTGTTGATAGGGTCATCTATCATAAACATGAGCTGCTCTACAATACGGTCATTGTTGAGATTGTCTTCGTACCACAGTTTAGCTTCATCGACAGCTAAAGAGTCGAATCCACTGGCCAATGATGGATACTTGGTTCCGCCCCACATAAACCAGGGCTTCTCAGGGTCATCCAGTAAGAGGTAGCTTGGACCAGTCGCAGGGGGATCAAAGGTCTTGCCTCCTCCAGCCTCTTCAGGGCCTGAATTTTCTCCCTTAAAGTTTATCACATCATTGGCATTGACTTCTGGTACTGTTTGAGGAAAGTGGGAAAGTTTTCCGGCACCACCACTCAAGCTATGCTGAGGCTGCAATGCCTGCTGCTGCTGTAACTGCTGCAGTTTCAAACTTTGGGATGGGCCTGATAACGAGTGAGATCCACCTGAAGGGGTTAAATGAGGGCCATTGGAATACGAAGATTGTTGCAATAGTCTTTTAACATCCTCGTTGAAGTTGACCAGCAGAAGAATGGCACAAAGACCAACACAAGTGTAAAATATTGCTGTCACCCGAAGCCTTCGAAGTCTACGAAGCATTACAGAAGACGTTGGTGACGCTCGGTGGCGACTTATTCCATTACAACATCCCATCCCATTTACCTTATCATTTGCTTTTACAGCTTTATAACTTTCTCAACCAATTTATCCCACCTGGCTTGTCCGACCGACCACCTTTTCCTCTTAATTTCTCGATTCCCGGAGACTTTAAATCGTTTGGATTGTCATTTTTTCCCTCGAGAATATTTATCTTCTTCTGGGAATGGTTCTGCTGTAGTAGTGATAAATAATTCAACGTAAATTCTTCATCCGCCCCTCCTTGGAATTATATGTTTTCAAGCCCTTGAGTTTCTAATTACTGCAGCGGTGACCTGTAGAAATTCAAATAGAAATACGATGAATTAATAATAATCGTGACTATTGCAAGTTCAATTCGCAGCTCATATCCGCAGTATCCGTTTGGTTTCTTTGCTCTGGTAAGCTAGCTGGACTAGTATATCACACGATCGACAAGAAAAATCGGTACGTAAAACAGGATTGTTGTATTGATATACAGTCAAAGGTTTTAAACTCATTAGACCCTACGCAGTTTTCTCATGGATAACCTTTGGTTGGAGCCCTACTTCTTCCAGAGGTATAGTCTGCCAAACAGAGAATAGTGGGAAATAATATAAATACGTAGTGCTGGAGATCAAATAGAGTTTAAAATCTTTTGCTGGTGTTCTGCAAATCTTTTACTAGCTGGAGAAAGTCGGAAATCTAATTTCCGGTTTCTGTCTTTCCCATTTCCATGCACCTTTTCAAACACAGAATTAAATGAAACCAGTTAAAAGAATTTCTCTTTCTACTCACGGACAGATCACTTAAACGGCTTTCATCCTTTCAGCCTCAGTTTTTAATATTTATAAGTCAGGATGAGCATCCGGTCTGGTGGGGAGCTGTTACTCAGCACTTTCCGACCCTAGAGTTGCTCACAGTACTCTTGTGTGGCGGTTAACTTTCTTTAGAGGGCTAATTCTTTACGTCTTTTATTTACTAAAGTTTCCCAGCTCCTTTATGTCATGTCACAATGATAGAAAGATGCTTCCAACAGTTCCAACCAAGGCAAGGCCTTATTTATATCTATGGAGCATAAGGAACAGTAATAACGCGAAGCCCAATAATTGCATTAAGGTGTAAGATTAACAAGAGAAAGGCAAAAACGTGTCAGAGTCCAATGTCCAATGAGAGAGTTAGAATGAAATCAAACATAAATTAACCAGCATGACATGTCCCGATTCCCAATTATTAAATGGGATTAATTAATAATAAAATCCTAATATTCTGGTCCGAGGGAACACCATGCTTGTTTAAGAATTCAAATACAACTCAATGCAGTTGTCTTTGATAAGTTTTAGGAAAGTATTTCTCTGCCAATTTGAAACATTCCTATAAACTATTAAGTAACAAGCGGTCCATCACCTTCCAGTTCCAGGTGGTCGCTCATCATTCATTCCATAAATGTTCAATTATCTCTTGTAACATTGTCTCTGGAGAAAGCATGCCGTGGCAATTTACCTCACGATTTACGACAATTAACCGGTCTTATGACAGTCGTACACAACCCTCCTTGTTTTCATAAACTTCCTACTCCACCTTGTACACTTGTTCCCGATTTCAGGAATGACCGTCAATAAATTAAGTATTTAAATGACAATCAGATGTTTCCCGTCCTTGTCGTCCATTTGAGATTTCCCTACACTTACAATTCCCAAATTGCATGACCCTAAGCGTATTATTCACATGCACAATAATGGCTGAGTGGAAATTGGAATGTAAAATTTATTTACCCTCCCAACTGTGTTCCGCACAGCCAAGTACAGCCAAGTACACGTTTTAGGTATTTTGTACAAGTTAAGGGAAATTAAATAGCACAATATTAATAACGGCATGTTCTGCATGTTCGGTGACCAACTAGTTTGGCCTCAGAGTAATTCTCGAATGACATGAGATATTTCGTGCATGGCTTTTTACGGGCTTCCCTATCATTTGATTGACTCCAATCCCTCGCGTAGTCTATTATAGGTGGTAGAACATTGCAGATTCATATCAAACGTACACATTCCGAATTAAACTTTCGTAGAAAAAAATCGAGCCGAAATTCAAGTCAAAGTTCTCAATATTAAGAACGTAGGGCAAACGAGATCATGTACTTTGTTCAACTGCTTATAACTTATACCTTAAGCCCTCATTATAATTTGTTATCAAGCTAGAGTGCAAGGAAGTCATTTGGTGTAGGTAAGAAGTGATTTCAGAGCATAGAGGAATGAAGCCTAATTGGATTCATTGCTCTTTCACCTTCTTTGCCTAACATGGAGAAGAATATTCCAAACTAGTCCAAACATTCTAAGGGAAAAAGTTTGAACCCCTGAGCTCTAAGCCGATATAGCCGTTGTTCATATAGCTTCTGTCCTATTGATCTTCCTATTTGCCCTATTGAGCCCTGGTTATGATAGCTCTACTATCTTCGCCCGATATATTACACTTGAGAGAAATGGCTGGAATTGAGTTCCACAAATATTCTCCATTTCTAAAACTGGAAAAACTGGGTGGATTTAGAATATTCGGATGAGACATTCCAATCCCAGAATTCTCAAGAAGAATTTTATGAATGCATCCGATATTTTTTTTTAAAGAAAGGCACCAAAAACTCAATATATACATTAGCATAAAGCCCTCAAGTCACATACATCTTGGGAATTTTTCTTTATTATCAAAACTTTTTGACTTTCGACTTTTGAACTCGTTGTCAGTTCTATTTACCTACTTTCTCCATTCTTGTATCTTATTTACCGTCGGCTCAGCTCAGGTAAGAACTCCAAGTTGGAAAGTTGTGGAGAAATGTTTTTATGCATAGAAATTATAGGATTCCCCATTTTTATCGAGCAGAAAAAGTTTCCCCTTCTATTTTGTAAAATTTAAGCAACCTATGTACTCGTGGGGAGTGAGTTTGTAGACACGAAAACAGACAAGATACTGGGAATCCATGCTTATAAATGGATTTTTGTAAAGGGAAATTGTCACTTTCCTTTACATTTATCTGCATGAGTACACACATCCTATTGCATTCATGGAGTCACATAAATAAAGGCATAATTTAAAATGTTTTTTCAGCCTGTTTTCTTCACATAATTGACATCAATCATCCTTCTCCTAGAAATAGTAATAAGCTTTTTTGATAACGTTCTTTATTCTATTTTGTAGAGATGTAGAATGAAAATTTTCGAATAGGGGCTCAGATGTATTTTGTTCTAAGTGTTCGAGTTCTGATTTATTTATTTATTATTACAGTGTCCTACCGGCTGTAAGTGTACATGGCGGTCATTACATCACAAGGGAATGTGTATCATTTGACACCCTTTTTAATTTTTTAGAATTAATTTAGGAATGGATTTAAACCAGACCTTCAAACGGAAACGTATAGTTACTGAGCCCGATCCAAAACCACCGACCTGGTTCGATCGTAAAGTTGCTGACATCAATCTATCAAATCATAAAGGTGTGCAGATCTCATTCTATGAAAAACAAAAGTGGTAAAAAGGATCGTCAATATAAAGTTGGCGAGCTGGTCACTCCAACCATAAAGTTGCCGGTTGGATCATGTATCCAGAATTTTCATGTTCATGTGCACTTGATTGCGTCGGCATGATTAGATAATTATTACTTTTAATTCCATTGATATTTCTTTAAATTTTCTTTCTCCCATATTTGAAACTTTGTGGTTAAATTGGGGCCGGGTTGAGTAAGTACTTTCAGAGGTTTGGAAACTTTATGTGGCTCAGAAATTAAAGGTATTATGAGGGAACTACCTTCAGGAGAAATTACATAGATATATAACCCAACCTTATCGAGTATACTTGTACGAAGAGACGAAAGAAGAATTGAATGTAAAGAACTTTTTCTTAAACTCTTAATCAAAATTTCTTGAGATTAGAGCACAGGGAAAAGTTTTCTTTCAGAAATTGTACATTTAGCCTCAGACCTGAGGAGGAAATTGGATTGAATATCCGAAATTACAAGTCCTGAGCTCCTATACAGTTTCGGTCTTACTTTTAATCCAATTCAATCAAATCGAAAGAGGACCAGAGATCTAAAATAGGGATTGAAGTCCCTCAAGGGCTTGGGGTCTTTCATTAATCGGCTAAACAAATAAACAAATACAATGCACAGAGAAGGAGATTGGAGATGAGTGATCCTGAAGTCATTCTAATTCTTAGAGAGTCGTACAAAAGCTCAGGAAGTACTCAACTAGTCAAGATTCAATTTACAATGAAAACAATAAATGACAAGTTTAGTTTTCAAGACGATTATGGATTTGTCGGACCGAAGAGAAAGATGTAAAGATTTACAGGAGGGCTATTTTTTATTTCTCCTTTTCTCCGCCAGCGGTTCCAACACTTTACAGTATTCAAAGGTGTAAGGTTACAATTGCCTTTTGTCCAAACATCGAACATACCGGAATGACGTTAACTACCAGGGTCGTTTGATCTCCGGATGGGAAAAAATTAAATTAGTAATAAAGTGAGAAGCTTTTTATTACGAGTACAAGGCACGTGCACACAAGTCTCTAGTATATTTTTACAAGAAGCAAGTTTTATTGCAATCGATCTGGAATTTTGATGGCATATGTACCCCAAAGGCTTCCACTCTAGCTTCTTTTGCATACAACTAAAATACCAAACTTGAAGTTGAAGGATTGTGTGTCAAAGAAAATGGTTTCTAACTCTTATTCAACCCATTTCGAATTCCTTTTCTCTTTATCTCTGTTTTGATGAAATGCTTCAAAAGGTGATCGGTCGATATCCTAAAAACCACTATCCTAAATACCACTATCCTAAAGTTTTTATCCTAAATGGTAATTATC
>JAQFYM010002530.1:0-23110 GCA_034694785.1 Agrenia bidenticulata
ATCAGCAAAAAGCCCAAAACTAGATTTATAAAATTTTATATCAGTAAAAAAAAATTGTATAGTAAACAGACTAGTCTATCATACGATTGCGAAAATTATGGTTAGAGTATGTTGAAGTTTGCATACCAAGCCTCCGCAAAAAGTTTACTGTATCGAAAAAACTATAAAACAGCAGAAAAAATTGTATACGAGCCTTTTTAACCTACTTTTTTTTTATGCATGGCATTATTGTTGCGACTATTAGCTGTGATACATTGCTGTAACGTTTTTATGCATTTTTTTCTACACTAATTTGCACTAAAATTATCCCTTTTGTTGACTTTTGTTGTAAGAAATTGTCCGCTGCATTCATATTGTATAACAAAATATCCCAAATTATATCAATTCTTTTGTTATTGTTTATTGCGTGTCAATGTCGTTAAACGGTACATGAATTAGCGTATCGCTCGACCCTGGTTGTTTAAAATTTTTTTGCGCGTTTGAGATGCTTTCGAGAGAACTTGTTTTACAAAAACCAGTTGGTATAAATTGTAGAAGACAATCCGTGCTCAACCATTATATACTACTTCTTTGCACGCGATCGAAAGTGTCATTTTCTCAAAATCAAAATATAGCACGTACGTAAGAGGTGAAAAACAAAATATAGCATCAAAAAAATCAAAAGTACAAAATCCTATATAGATTTAACATGAAAATGGTAGTCTATTTTTTTATGCGTTCGTGAATTGAAGTTTTGAGATTCGGATTTCTAAAAAATATAACAAAATTACATAACCCCCTCCCCTCGTAAAAAAATCCTGAATACGCCACTGGTTGAAGTTATTAAATTTTTTTTTTGTTTAAAAAAAATAATGAAAAGTGTATATTATATAGTTCTAAAACTGTTTAAGCAAAAAATAAAGTTATGTACATGTTTTCTACAAATAAAAACTAATATACAACAAAATGACATACGTTTACTTATTATTTTTTGTTAAAAGGATTGTTCTTTACAAACCAATACTCTAAAAACAATATCTTAGCATTTTCAACGTTATCAACGTGCAAAATATGCAATACCGCAAAAAATAATTTGTGCCGTAAGTAATAGATAAAAGCTTTTCAAACCAAATTTAAGTCTTACAAAAATTAAAACTAAGTCATTCTTTCATAAAATCCGTTAGATTTGCATTCGATGGGTCCGTAACCAGGGGTGGTATCATAAGGGTTCATACGAGTCTGACTCCTCTAGAAAATTTTTAAAACATTTTTTTGCGCTTTCAAGCTTAAATTTACTGTCAAAAAAAAATAATTTTTATGACCCCCCCTGACAAAAATTAAGAGTGCTACCCCTGGTTATAGCCCCCCAACGATATTTTTACTATGTACAGGGGGGCTTACATTAAAAATGTATAACCTATCGCTTCTAAACTGTATTTTATAGAAACCTTACTGTATATATGATAAACAAAGATTTTTAACGTAAATTACGCATCTTGGCATTTTTTACTTTTAATTACTCTTTTTGTATATTTTACCTAAGTTTTGTATAAAAAAAATATCAGGTTCAAGCATAATTTGTATGTTTTTGATATAAACTGCTTTTTATTGTATAAAAAAATACACAAGCTTATATACTTACTTTTATTTAGGATATTTCGTTTCTTAAAACCATCAAAAATGTACCAAAACTGTCTAATATTTTTTATTAGGTAAAAACGGATTTTTGAAGACGATAATGGCCACGCAAATTTTTGTGCCATAAAATCTTTATTCTTAATGCCAGCAGAATTTCTTGCTATTTTTAACAACGAAAAATTAAAGATTATTTTTTTGACAATATTTTAGATACCAGCATACTTGTCCAACGCAGAACTGTATAAAAATATTAATCCTGTATATAAGGTAATATTACGCGCCCATTTTTTGCGTTTCCCTTTATTTAGGCGTTTTATAGCTTAAAATATGAGCTTTGCCTCATGATAAGTATTTTACCACTATTTTATGTGTATAAGCAACAAGGGCAAAGTAACAAGGTTACGGCCCCATGGGCACTTTTCATGCCGGGGGCGTTGTATAAAATCGAGTTTTTTGTTAAAATTATGTTATATGATCAAGGCTCTATAAAAAATGCTTTTTTTTAATGCAGATTTAGATGTTTTGAATTGTTTAAAAATAATTGGTACTAGTATAAAAAGTATAAAATCATTCTACGATCAAAAAAAGACTCGTAAAAATATATTGTTCATATATTTATTGTTCTGTCTATATAAAAATGGGTATAATTCCTGCATTATATATGACCATGGGGTTAATTAACATTATTAAACATTTATTTATAGTCAAAAATATCCATAACAACGTTTTTGCCTATAAAATCAATATTAAAGGGTAAAAAATAGATAAATACACTTTGAAAACAAAAATATATAAAAAGTGAGTAATCGTAGAATAAACTTTAAAATACGTTTAAATAAATTACTTGATATTTTTTAAAAAAGTACGCTATTTTTGTATAAGGGGTGTATCATTTACAAAACACTATTTTTATATTTGTTCCTACAGATTTACTATTTTTTTTTTGTTGTGACAATAAACATTATAGATTACCCGACACACAATCGAGAAAAACGCGATATCTGTTAGATTTTAGAGCGGATAGGTTACCTTGCATAACAGTATAGGTAAAAACACTTTCTTATGTGCCTTTTATCTGCTATTTTTTCGAGTTATCTGCATAAACGTCCTAAGTAATATAAACAAAGATCCTGATATGTATTTTAATGTAAACGCATTACTTCACACATATTAACTTTAACGTTATACAGGCGAGTTGATCTACTACTTAATACACTAAAAAAGCAGGTATGTTTTTTTAGTTTTACAAATTATAAAAATGTACTAACCCATAAAACAATTATAGACAAAATTTAATCTTTTTTTTATTGCTTGTATTGTTATGTATTCATAATAACTGTTCACAAATTTCCTTTTATTAGTGTAAAAAAATTTAATATTATCGAATGATCTCTCCATACGAAAAAATATAATATCAGATAGTGTAAAGATGTAAAAAAGCACCAACGAAATCATATACATACATGTTGTACATTTTTTGTTTTTTTGGCTATTTACTTACGTAAGTTTTCTGTAATATTATCCTAAATAAACCCCATATTTGCCTCTTATATCTTACTTATATTTAATAATTTAAACTTTTGATGACCTTTTTATAAGTCCTTTATTAATACTTATCGGGGTTTGTTTTGCATGGGTTGTGCGGATTTGTTTCTGCATTAAATCTAAAGAACAGAAAATTTTGCAATATCTTGACCATATTTACATGGACACGTATAGGGCTACAATCTTACAATTGCGTCTTTTTATTACAAAAAAAAGAACCTATATAATTTTGTCATTCTTTAATTGCCTTTTATATACTAAGTATAAAGTATACATTTTTACATAAATATTGGTTTGACATTTTGCTTTTCACGCACAAGAAGCGCAACAATGCGTAAATTTTACAAACAATACGCAAATCTATAAAATTTACACTGTTATATGTGTTTTTTTTTGTGTTGATTATGTCAAATTTTATATAAACATGGCCAGGTATTTTTTGTTAGATATAAATTGCAAAATTTGTTTTTGCTAATATAATTGTCATTTTAATGGTATTTAGACTTTTATAGATTTTACGCAATAAACAGCTATATTTCTGATAGCCAGAGTAATGTGACAACACTAATAAGCAACGAAAAACAACGTTTTTTGTAGTGTTCGCATTTTTTTTAAAAACATAATGAAAAATCAAAATTTAAGAACATTAAAACATTTCTGACTATCTGCGAAATAAATACATACATAATTTCTAATAAGTGTTCATTGTGACAACCATTTTTGTTTTTTAATATGTTTGTACAAAATTTCATAATCTATATTATTGAACCCACTTAACCGGGCCCCCCGGGGCACGGACCCCCGCTGTTAATGGGCCCCTGATTAACAACAAGTCTTGCACAAAATCAGTAGTTTCTTTTTTAGAGCTATGAAAGAGGATCTTAAAAAAACAGTATAACTGCCATATTTTTTCTAAAAGCAAACAAGTAAATTCTAGGCTGTAAAAAACAGTAAACATGCCTTCGTTCTGATGCAGCACTATAAATAATTTCAATGATTTTTCCTGCAACTTAGTATAAGTCATAAAATGCACTGGTGTATCGTACTAAATACATGCAAATCTACGTAAATATTATTGGACAACATAAAAAACCTGTACAAATCTTAAACATAGTTTTAAAAATAAAAAACTACAATTTTTATTTTAATTCTGACACTTTTACATACATTTTTATTTTAGCATCGTACAAGGGTCAAACTGGCAATCAATTTTTTGGTTTTGTTTGTGAAAGTAAAGTCCATACCTATCAAAAAACCTCCAGAACAAAACCATATGTAGAAAAATATTAATCTTTAGTTTGAAATAAGAACTTTATAAAATAATAGATAATAATAAAATACTTTAAATGTATTGTAAAACAATTGTCTTCGAATGCATGGCGACAAGTATAAAAAAACATTTATTGAGTTTTTAAAGTCCGTAGAAATACTGCTTTGTACTTTAAGAAAAGCAGTGAACGGGGGGGGGGGTGGTACGGGAGGTACGTGCCCTACTTTTTTCCTATAAAAAAAGATGTAGCCTAAATTTAAGAGAAGAAATTTTTTTTGTACAGAGATTTTTAATGATAAAAAAATCTAAAATTAAAAATTGTTAAACTAAAAATTTTCAAAAAAAATAATTAAGATTTTAACTGATATAAAACGTGTTCTTATAGCATGTTTGTACAAGAACACTGACTAGCCCTGGTCGAAAAAATTCTTACCTACGCCACTGCTTTATGCATGGTTTACAAAATAAATGATTTCCACTGCATGATTAGTTTTTAGCATTATTTCTTTTTGTATACAGTTCTTATTGACAACCGAAGATACCAAATAAATGAATACTATTTAGACATAAGAAACTTGTATAGTTGTTTGGCTTGGAGGTAAATAAAAAAAAATTAATATTGATGGTAGCCAGGTCAAACACGTAAGATGATTACAAAAAAATATATGTGTAAGTATCAAGGTTCAATAAAAAATTGTACTTTTTTATTATTAAACATCATTTAACATTTCCACGTGTTTTTTATGTTATTAACTATTTTTTTGTAAATTTAAATAAATTTAGCTCGATACATAAGTTTAGTTGATGACTTATACTAAGTTTCAAAAAAAGCGTTTTAAAATTTTTCGGCCCATTATAAGAAGCAAAGCAATGTTAAACCTTTAGTATAAAGTCTGTACGTACTATTTAGCATCTATAAAAAGTGCTGCATTTCTACAATTTTTTTATTTTAGAACCTTTTTTTTGCGTAAAAAAGCGCATTGCTATATCTATGTCAAAGTTATGCTTTTTACTAAACTTGGTGTTTTTTTACTAATTTTGAGGAGCGATGTTTATAACTTGTTTCTCTATAATTTTAATAAGCCCGAAATAACATATTTTAACTTGCAGATTTTATATAAAACAACAAAAATAATCCTAGAAAAAAAACAATTAAAACACGTTTTTTTTTTTGGGAAAATACAGACTAAACCTGTTTAAAAATTATGAGCATGGTATTGTAACAGGAAGTGGGATCTAGGAGGAGGGGAGGGGTCCAAACCCTATCCGATGTTTTTGTAAGTACAAGGGGTTTTTGACACTAAAAAATAAAACATTTTAATTTTTTGGTGAATTGTTTTTTTCAACAATCATTGCTTTGTAAAAAAAGATAACTGTTTTTGATTAAACTACTTATATTTGAAAGGACACGTCAAATCCTTAGAAAACTACCAAAAACCCTCAATATTCTTAAGTTAAACTATATTACGCCTTATTATTATTGAGTTGTGCGAGTACTTAGTAGTATGGCCAAATATACGTTGGCCGATAATTCAAGGTAACCTATGGTCTGCATTGCTTTAGTAGAGACCAATAGTCGCCTGCTTTGGTTTATCACTAGTCTATAGACGCTTTGAAAGTATTATGGTAATTCAGCTTTGGCTGTCTGTAGCATCAGTCACGGGTAACAAGTCGTAAGCTTTTTTTTCCTGGTGCCATAAAAATAACGGATCAAGCATGTAGAAACAAGTTTACCCGACCCCCCTCGAGAGAAAACCTCGTCCACAAAAATGCTCTAAAATAACCGAACAATATGACAAGGGACTTAAAGCGAAAGGAGTGAAATTGATTAATGCACCCGCCTACGAAAAGTGCAAAAAATTAGAACGTAGGATTTCTGGAGGTAAGGTTTAACAAAGGTACGGTTATGGTTTCGGTAAATTATAAATTTCAATAAAAGTACAAAAAAGATATATGTGACAATTTCGGGGTGTAAACGTTTTTACTAACACATAGACAGGGCTTTTAGGCTATTTTACGTCTAAATGCAACTATAAATTTTTTATACTTTTGCTGCATGCAAGTTTCCACTTCTATAATATAAGGCGCCGTGGCAAGTTTTTTTACAGAAGTGCCACAGTTTAAACATACCTGAATGTTGCATAAAAGCAGATCGTAGTTTTTTTATAAATTCACGTGTACAGTTTACTTTTGGCGATAACGGATTTTCTGTGTCTTAGCTTAAAACAAAATCTAAGGGGTAATTCTGTATTAAGCTGACATAACAAAAATCGAAGTGAATTAAAAATCAAATTTTCTACATGTTACTTGATCAATCGTGCTATAAAGGAATACAAGGTAGTTGCACAGGTTTAAACTATATAAAATAGAAAACACTGATAGGCTTACATAAACAAGGTTTTTTTAGTTTTACGTTATGGGCTTCACAAAAAAAACTATAATTACTGAATGTGCTCATCGTGTTTTTCTTCGTATTGTAAAAAACCAATTTATACTTCTTTTTAATAAAACATGATCCTTTCAAACATTGTATCTTATATTATACACGACCCTACAGTACGATTGCATATATTTTGCAAAGATAGTTTGCTATCAAAAAAATCAAGGCGTAATACTTTTTATTTTTTATTTTTATTTTACTCACAGAATACGTGTACGCGAAAGGCGCGCATGCTTTTCCTAGGTCAAAAGCGATACCTCGCCAACGCCGCAGGTGCGTGCCGACAACTTTGCAATGCATTTGAGTATATGCTTTAGGCCTAAACGTAAATTCAAGCCTTTTTGTATTAGAAAATGCAGCTGAACAACTATTATCGAATTTAACCAAAACTGTTATTGACTACATATGCACAACAATATGGTATACGACAAAAAGGTTGTACACGCGTAATCAATGCGATCATTTTGCATTTTGACACAACCTTTGCGATCAATCACAGTAAAACATTTGTTAGGAAAAACAAAGGAGTAAATGTTTATCTTTACAAGACAATGTGTTTTGAAATATACTTACGGCGTACCCAACATGTTTACAACAAAATCTGCACCCCTTTTCAGTCAATTTTAAGCGTATAAATTTAAGGGGGTTTTTGGTTTAGTCTATGCAAAGAAAAAAAGGAACCTTAATTTCTGATTTTAGATTTAAGTAAGAAAAATTTTTCACACATTAACAGAAAATTAATTACAGTGATTACGTTAAAAAAAACTACAGACTAGGTCTTTTCATATATCAGGTTTTTTTTCAGCCATCCCCCGCCCCCCTAGAAAAAAATTGGGATCCCCTTTGTGTGCAACCATGCATAAAACGTAAAAACAAATGTTTTTAATACTTTATAAAAATTGTATAAATGGGTTAAGTTTTTATACGATACTAAACTAACGCAGCAACACAACGTACCTACTTACGCGTATATTTACGCCTTACATGTATAGGTTCAAATACATGAAAACTTAAAAAAAACAAAAATTGCTGCAGATCATGTACATCACCGTCAGCCAGAATTTTAAAAAGCTATATACAAAAAAACCGATAACAGGTACATATTAAAACAACAGAGATATTTGACTTGCAAGTAACTTGTTTTGAGCATGTATATATATAAAAAGGTGTTTTTACGGCATTTGTAACGCTTTTTTCTGTTTCTTTGTGTTATGAAAATGTAATCTGATTGTAGTAAAAACAAACACTTATTGTTAACAACCTGTTTTATTTTATTTTTAAAAGAATACAGCCTGTATTCTTTTTTTTTAGTTCTTTTATGTAGTTACATTTGCATAATTTTTTTGTATTGATTACCGTTGTAATATTTGTGTTTTTTTATACCCCTACTATAAGTAGGCCCGGAAAAGTATATGAGGACCGGCAAGAAAAAAAGGTGAAGAATACAAAGCAATGCAAAGCTGCACATTTCAGTCTTGGTAAAATAAAAAATAAACGCACCTTTTTCCCATGTTCTTTTTTTATTGTTTAACCAGGATTAAAAAAAATGGTGAAGTGATAAATAAATTTCTTAGATATTTTTGCGCTACTCTACTCTGCAAAAGCCTTAAAAAATATCAAAAAATGCTTTTTTTTTATCAGTTAAACAAAAAAACAGGAAGCGACAAAAACACAAATACCGAGGCAGCCCGGCCTGCTAACATGCTGAGCATAAACAAAAAACAATTTTGCAAGACTACAAGTACATTTTGGTCTACTTACCAAAAATAAAATTATTAAAAGTTTTATATACATGTTTACTAAAAACCATCATTCTAAAGTTTTGTACAATTAGGATAGCACAATAATATTACAAAAAATATGTATTTTAAAGAAACACATGCTTAAAAAGGGCCTTTAATAGTATTTGAGTTTCTATAAATCTATGTAAATTTTTTTTTGTAAATCAAAACAAGACAAAATTAGCAAAATGAAGTGTTTAAATTGAAATTGCAACGAGTTCGTTCAGCCAAAAAACAAATAAACAAAACTATTTTTGGACACTACGAAAAACGTCTTATGCATGCAAAATTTGTATGTTAAAAGTAGTTTTTATATTTCTTTATGCTCTGGGTTGGATTAAGGTCTAGGTCTCACACTCAGGTACAAACCAATTAACAAAAACATAGAAAGCAGTTACTAGCATGTCGCTCAATTAATTCAATCTTACAAAAAATATTTTTTAGATATAAGAAAGTCGCTCCAAGTTTTTTTAAATAAATTATAACATCGCGATCTTTTTACTTGCGGGCATAGAGACAGATCATGCGCATTTATCATTATGCACGAGCAACATACACGTCAATTGCAGATACCTATTGTTGATCCGTGTCTTTGTCGTAGCAAAAACACACTTTTTAAAAATTTTTTTAAACAATAAAAGGTTAAGGCTTTGTGCATTTTGCGTACATACTTTTGTAGTTTCTACAAAGATCGTTGTAGGTAGCCAACAAATCACATTTCAGTATGATATTATTTGTACTATTTATGTATTTACTCATATATAATGATTTTAAAAATCATTTACCATTCTTATAAGCAACTTACGTTTTTATAACGGTACATAAAAAATGTGATTGCCAAAAAATGCAAATAAAAACATTTCATTTTAAAAATTGTATACAGCCAAATACAGAACCCCAGTGTGAATTAAATTTAGTGAACCATCTATGCCGTTGAAAAATAATTTAGCATATTAACTACAGGATTCTTAAGTAAAAAGTACAATAAACTTTTTCTTATTTTTAATGAAGTGTTTTTTAGTCTGATTGCAGTTTTTGTGCGTTCGTTTGATTTATATAATTATGCTACATAAAAATTTGTAAAAGGCAAGTAATTTTTATGACTGTGATTATTTTACAGTTTGTACAAATGTATTTATATTTCTACTCCTTCATGAAATAAACCTAGTTTTTTTTTATTACTTATGTTAAATGCAGTTATATATATATATATACGTATATATTCTAGCAGTATACTAATTACTTTTATCTCATCAAAAAACAATTTTCTTTTAGGTATACTTTGCATTTCGTCGTGTTTATGCAAACTTTACAAAATAAAAATACCGAAAAATTATTTTTAAAATAGTAATATTCGTAGGATGTGTGCAAGTAGAGCATGGCCGTTATAGGAGCAATCCGGTTAGTTTTTTAGTATAAAAAAACTTGATACACTAGGCAAAAGCATTTCAATTTATACCAGTAAATAAACTATAAAACGAGAATCGTATTTTTTGTATAGTAAAGCACCAAATATTGTAGAAAATCAATATAAGTATTTATCTTGACACAGGCGTAAGTATCTAAAAACATGTTGAAAAATGGCCAAAGGCAAAATTGTATATGCATTAGATTTTAGCTATTTTATTAAAGTATACAGTTTACTAGTATATTAAATGTGTATGAACTATCTAAAATTCATATATATGTTAGCGGAAATGTAGTCAAATCGGCAATGTATACATTGCCATGGTTCTTTGCGAATCAAATCACAAGACCAAATTGTCTTGGACCAAATTCTCGACCCATGTTTTTAATTAAAGTGTCTCTGACAGAAATGTACCAAAGCAAAAAAGCCTCCAAACCAAAATTCCGTGAAACAAAATACGCACAAAGAAAGGTCAAACTGAACTTGTCTACAGGGACGAAAAACAATATCACACGTGTTTTTATTTAGGAAGACAACAAAATAAACTAAAATCTTATATTATAAAAAAATGATTCAATGGAAACAAAAAGAAGAAAAATAAATTGCCAAGTGTTTTAGAAATATGAATAAGGTACGTGCTAAGTTATCGTGATATGTCAGTGTCAGGTTAGATCACAAGCAAAAAGATCAATCAGAGCAAGTAAATATCCATCATAATTTTTAATTTTTGTTTTAAATATGTTTTTTTACAAAAATTTGGGGTGTATTTTGTTATTTTATTTTTTTCAAATGCAGAGAAGTTTCTATGGACAAGTTCAGCTCCAGTATTTCGTGTCCCTGTGAACGAATTCACGTGCAGCCTATTTGATCTTGGCATTTTGGTCGAGAAACTATTATCCGGAACACTTTGGTTTAAGGAGAATTTAGATCCGGGACAAAAAATTGCCAGCCATTTTTGCGCTGAACCGCTTAAGGCAGCCATCCATTTTTGAAAACACTTTTATAATTTAGTGGGGTCAAAAAGGCAGTTTGTCTAATGCAAAGTATACCTTGTCAATATACCCACATTGCCGCGTAATATACACAGTTGCAGCAAATAACAACATAACGCTATATTTATCCGTTAACCAGGATAACGATGCACAAATAGATCTTGTTCGGTTCATTACACATATGATGGGTAGTCAAATTGTTTTTAAGATTTTTTTTTTATTTAAGTATCGTAATTTTAGCGGCAAAGTATACTTACTGCCAAAGTGTACTTTGCTACGGCAATGTTCCATTTGAGGACGTAACCGCAATTTATGTGCGGCTTACATAGATTCATTTCCTAGTCACTGTACGCCTGCCTGTAAAAACATATTTCCAGTAACAGTTCACATATTTCTGCCTTTGTGATGCGTTGGTACAAATTATAAATGAACCCATTTTTTGTAGTCACAGATGCGATTTAATAATTTAAAGACAGCAAATTGTACAAATTGCTGCTATATTACTGTCCAACAACGCAAATTTGTAAGCAGCGTACAGAAATGTTTAAAATTGTTCTATTGTAAAAAAATACGTATACTGGGCATCCGTATGTTTTTTACCTCTTTTTATTTTAAAGTGCAAAAAAACAAGCAAATTAGCAGACAACATCAGTCGAGCGAATTTACGTATGAAATCCATACTGTTTCTTCTGTAAATATATTTTTTAAGAAAATCACAAATTCTTTCTTTTACCGTAATACAAATAATTGTTACAAAAAAACTTGCATATGATCCCAACAAAAAATACCAAAAGACCGTACAATAAGAAACCAACAAATAACAAAGGCTTATCAAGGTTCTACGTAAGATTTACCGCAAAAATACCCTTATAAATTTAATTTTCGTAAATGTTTAAAAAATGTTTTTGCATTTAGGCATCCATTACCTTTCAGTCATTTGTTTCGAAATCGCATTCTTAATACTTTACATAAATATATATAAAAACTTAAACCGTGATATTGAGAACAGTACAGACAAAAAAGCAATAATATTTTTTTTAATCTATGCGATTAAAAGTTACAGCCAACCGCAACCAAATTTAGTTGTTTGCTTTAGATGGTAATTATCTAGGTCGGTAATATGTAAAAAACCAGTTACAACAATAGAAAACATATAATCATCACGCATATATAATTTTTTAAAAGGCATAAGAATATATTATGGGTGGTTTTGTAAGTAAGGCAAATATTAAAAAATTATAAAACGCATACACTATGCATATTATTGCACGCGCAAATTTTATTTGTGCTTTAATACACTAATATGCTTTGTTCCGGCATAGATATTGGCATAATACAATTGCTTTTGTAAAATAAACCATTTGCTGCAGCTGTATCAGAGAATTTGTACATTACAGTAAATTACACTTTTTGCTTAAAACCTGATAAAAAATCAATACGGTATAAATTGACAAACTAATAGTAACCGTAGCATGCGATGTATCATTAAAAATTATAGCCGCATTATAAACTTCCTTGCATAATATCAGATTTATATGCAAACACTATCTATATGTTTCGTATGCAAAAGTGTACATATTTTTCAACGTTGGAAGATTTCGTGTAATTTGAGACAATCCTCGTGAATGTCTTGTACAATAACATTAATCGAACAATCAATACTACAAAAAAAAATAGATACCTATACGTAATACAATTTTTAAATAGCTTTTTAAGTATTTTTGAATTTTATGTACATAATACAAGCATCATATACCAATATAAAAAAAATTATATTTAAATGACCCGCGCCCGTTTTTAAGGGAAGCCAAATTACCTACTTTAGTAAATCTAGCTTAATTAAACCTTTTCAATTGCAGCATGTTGCAAGCAACGATATAAGTAAACTAAAAAAAAATACCCTAAATTTACTTTATAATAGTAATTTTAATACTGCATAAGAGAAAAAACGAATTTAAAAAGTTTTTAATGTCGATCGCATCAAAGTAAAAGACCGTCTTTGTAGCATCTATAAATATATGATTTTGAGCTGCTTTTTTTTGGTACTTTTAGATTGCTGGTCTTTTTCTCTGTTTTAACCCCTCATAATGACAAGAAAAATATTGTCTTTTTTAACATGGAAATGCGACGTATGAATGTCAATAACAACATAAAATTTATGCATAATAGCCTTTCGTACTAGGAAAAATCTTTAGTGTAAAAAAATATACAAAATTCAAATATAATTTATAAATTGCTATTAAAGCAAAAGAATGTGAATAAGCGTATAAATACTGTTTTATTTTTGCAAAAGAAAATAAACAAGATGTTTAAATAAAGATAAATTGTAGCAAAATTGTAATCGAACAACATTTGCGATAAAGGTGTCAAAACACGCACAAGTTTTTTTATGCAACTATAACACATCAACGCATTTATGCAGCGGAAAAAAATGTCTGTATCTGTAGCATTGAAGAAAGACAGTTTTATGCTTAAAATAAAAAATTTAGAGGCTACAAAAAATCTGGAAAACAGGTATCAGCATATTTTGGAACCAGGAAGCCCTATATAAAATTGTTTTGACAGTATCTAATGTGTGTCTAGTGGTTAGTTACAATAAATAAATGCCAAAACACATTTTAATGTAGATTTATTAGGTAATAAACTTTTATTTGCAAAACAAATTGCTTAGAGAACGCCCTTAACAAGCGTCTTCTATTACTCAGCAAGTTGTTGGTGTAAACAGTAATTGTAGGATTTTTGTAGTAACTTGCAGTTTTGTACATAGCGTATGGGCACTCTTCTAAAAAAACTAGGTCAACCGCATTTCGTAAATCGAAAAACTGCATGTAAAATACTTGACCAATAACAAAGTGCATATTGCTGCTTACAAGTTTCGTACGATGTTGCAAAAAAAAGTATACACATAAAAACAATGAAAAAAGTTAAAGCGTGTTGAGTTTTTACGCGCAAAAACTAGCTAAAAAGCATATACGTCGTACACATAAAACTACGCAACTTTTTATCTGGATTTTTATGTTTTCAACGATGATCAACAAGAGGTAAAAGACTGGCAAATCTATGTCAAGCTAACAAGAACTGATTTTGTACAAAGCGATATACTGCATTATTGCATTTGGATAAAAATTTAGTAGGCTGTTGCTGTTTTAAATGTATCAATATCATTGACAATGTAGTTTATCGTAGATGACATAAGTGGAGGGCTGCTTTGTCCCGAGAAATATCAGGCCCGGCCCGCCCGCGAGCCGAGTTAGGGCGGTTGGAATTTTAATTTCAAAGAGCCCGGGAAGTTTTTTTGTAAGATTTACCCGACGAACATTTATGCGTCAATTTAAGACAAATATCTTTTTAAAACAAAAATTTACAATATTGCTAACTAATTTTCTATAAAAAAGCACGATACAGTAAAAAATAAAAGGTGTAAATTTATTATAGAAAATGCGATTAAAATTGCTGTTCGTTATATAAATATTGCTATTTTGTCTTTAAAATCCCTATACTTTGTAAATCAAAGGCAAAATAAAAAAAAGGATAAATTGCAACAAGTAAATGTTTGTGTGAGCAAAAGGCATAATATAGCTTACACGTTTACAAAAAATACGTGCACTGCATTTTTTGCAATTAACAAGTAATTGGATTTATCATGTATTTTTTATGGATTTGTTTAAGTAAAAAAAACAATGTACAGAAAAAACAAAAATTAAACTAAAACGTGCAAACAATACATTTTAAACGTAATGGCGAACAATAAAATTATAATTAGCAGATATTTATTCTTATTGAAAAACAAATATTTTTTACAAATTGAAAATTTTTGTCATTTCATTATGCAGGCATAGGAAAGGCACCGCACCTAAAATTTAAAAAACCTTCAACTTGTATTAAAATGATTTTATTCAATAATTTTTCTCTTAAATATATAAGATACGAATGCTTAAAAAGCAAACACTTGTTTCGGGTAATTATAATTCTTAATGGCTGTATTTTATCCACAAAAAGTAAATAATAGGTTAAGATAGCAATAGAACATATTTATTTTTAGTAACAATATTTGTTTTATTCATATTTAAAGTTACAATGATCTATACATATTAGAAAATTAACATAAAAAGAATAAAAAAAACGCTTTAGAATACGAACAGTTGTTAAAAATGTAAAAAACATCTTTGGTATACATAAAAGATATATGCACAAGATAAACTATTGTAAAACAGCATCCTTTCTATTTTCTCAATAATTACGATAAAAGAATAGACTAAACCTGAAAAAACAAACTCGTACGATTTTTGTTACGCATTGCATGTTTATCCGCAGTTTTTTACAAAAGACCAATTTTACTCAATTAGCCGTAAGTAGGGCTAGAATTTTTTTGATAAATATTGAAATAAAAAACTCTATATTTATATAGTTATACATTTTGATTATTGTTTTTTAATATAAGCTTAGTATTACGTGATTTTGCATCAGTGCAAAATTTCGCAGTTTCTAATATTACTTTTCTGTCCCTCAAAAATAATAAATCCCATAAAAATCATTGATTAGACAGTCATAAAACTTTACTATTTTATTATTCCAACCGAAGAAAAACTTAAATAGATATTTTCTAATGAATTCTATTTTAATTTGGAGACTGCATAATATTCATACCCCTAGCCGTAAGAACCTCTGCAAAAACACGTAAATTGTATTAAATTAAAATATGCATCGGTTTTAAGCGTTATAACCATTTTAAAAATATAAAAGGTCCTTTCTAAAGGTTTTTTTTAATGTGTCTCATGTAAATCAATTCTTACATATTTCTTTTGTTATATTACACAGCATTTGCACAAAAAAATAGAGAAAATAGTTCTGCTGTGTATTTTATAGTTTTGCATGTGTTGATAAAAACTTATATGAGAAAATATGGTATATCATGTAATAAAATATCTGTAAAATTTTTTCGGGTATTTTCATGTATGTTCGAGACGGATAACTTATTTTTTGCAGAAATAAACAGGGCGCACCGGGCCGGGACGGGCTCATGCAGACCTCTAGTATTAAGTAGCAGATTTTAAAAGCATCTGAACGAAATATATGATATCATGATAAGTTTGATCAGTGTAGGTAGATACAATTTATACACTTGTAGCAAATCACAATTTTTAAATTACAAAAACGCAGAAAAAAATTATTTAAAAAAAAAAACCCTAAAAGATAACATAAAGTACCATTTACTATACCGGGGTAGTACATAACATTTTAAACAACAACATAATAAGCTACCGGATAAAAGAATTTGTTCGTTTGTAGATATGACTTTTAAACACAGACTTATACAATTTAGAGAATATTCTACTGTATAAGATTTCCAGATGCAAAAAATTAGTGATTACTAAATTAAATTTTGTAGTACTTTTATTTTTTATTTTTTATTTAAGTATTTATATTTCTTGCGATTTTAGCAACCTCTATTTATATGTAGTTTGTTTTAGAATTATAAGCATTTTTTAATGCAAGTTCTGTATGATTTTCACTGATATAATACATTATAAGTTACTTTTTTTTGTAACAACTTGTTTAAGTAACATAAAAAACGTTTATTCTGCGTTTTAAAAGCACATATACCGGCTTGTTGTATAGACGTATAGCAGCATATTATATTTTGGCTACTAATGTAGCTATGTTGTTAACCAAAATTCGGTCTTTGTTACAGATTATCGTAATAAATTTTGACTTTGTATATAAAAACCTTTTTTTGATAAACCGCAATTTTTCCTACATTTTTGTCGTATTACATCTACACGGCATATTGAGTTTGTTTTAGGAACCTGATTCAAAACATGGTTCGGGATTACAATTTTGCTGTTTACAAACAATTTTATTGGTCTTGTACTTGTAGTCTAGTGCAATTTTAGCCTGATTTGCTTTTTTTTCAAAAAACCACTCTGTCAGAAGTTATCTATAAAAAGGATAATAGCATACATCCTACGTTCTTGTACATGACCCGTACGAATGTTTACTTGTTTATACGGGACGCGGGTTTTTACCTACGGGTCACGAGCCCCCGTACGGGTTTTACGCCAAAATATGCTATAATATAGGAAAAAGGCCGAGCAACCGTTTACAACAAAAAGTTATGCCATGACTTAAATGCTTGTTGCAGAAGTGCGCTAATCATATTTATCTTGTTGAAAATAATGCACAAACATGCCTTTTTATACGTATCTTAGTTTGTAATAAAAAAAAAGGAAGCCATATTTATTTCTTGTTCATGTTGTTCCTTAAATCAACAAAACCTGTAGGCGTGCCATTACGATCAGAGTAGTTCCTTGATTGGTAAAAGACACTTAGTTATTTTTTTTATGTATTTAAAGATTTCCAGTGCTATTATTTGCGCACGAACACAGACTTAAGGCCACAATCATGTATAGCACTGTGTTGTTATCACCAAACTGTAAATAAAACACATCTGTTGTCTATATGTACTGTTTCAAAACAACAAATGAAGATATATTATAAGTTTGTATTTTAAGATTTGAATTTCAAGTCTTCTGTCAGTGCCAAACAAAAAAAAAAACACCTGAACGTGTTTTTAGACTTCGAACATTATAAATATCTTTTTTAGAATTCATACACGGGATTTTCTGATCTTTGAAATTCTATTATTCAGAATTCTTTACAATCTTAAATCCGAGTATTATATCGACAAATGCTTATAAGAACGATTATTTTATTTTTACGTATGCAAGCATTTCGATGATATTAGAAAAATACCCAAATGCGTGATCTATAGCGCATAAAACATGTTACACGGTTTTGAGCACTACGAAACCCTATTTATACAGTTTCATATGTTAGTAATAAGAACAATTGGCTTTTAATAGTATTGCAGTGTTTTTTTGTAATAGATTGACACTGCAGTTTTTTATGTTTGGCTTAAATTAATAGCGCCTTGTTACCTTTTTAGCGTAAAAAACGTCAAGTGCGCTTGACTGACATTTAGTATAAAATTTGAACTAAAAAAAACTATTAGGGTCATAATATGTAATAAAGCGTCAGCTAACATGTTACATATTTTACCGGCCTAAGAGAAAAATATCTTTTTTGTTTCTATATTTTTGGTACATAAAATAAAATAGCTATATAAACACCGTTTCGAATTTTCATAAAAAATATATGAAAACTCAGAGAAATAAGTTGAAGCTATAAATTGGTTTTAAAGTAGTATATGTATAAAAATATACTATTTATATGCATATATTTATAAACCATTCGTTTTTTACAGATACAATATTATATTATAAAACATTTTGCTTTTACTGTCCCAACAAAAATAACGTTTTAAAATGTAATCTTGCCAATAAAAACGCTGTATTAATATGGCAAACCGGCATAGAAAAAAGCACTTTTGAAAAATCGAAAACCTTGAAGCAAATATTTTAAATAACACTATATCATGCTATTAAATATAAATTCACACCCCAAGAAAACCCTAGCTATTAAACTTTTCGGAATACAGTGTTCTTTAATACGACAATAAACCTCACGTCAATGTTACAGATTTTCAACAAGAAAATGTATATACATTTTTTAATCTAAGGTAAACTAATGTCTTTAGGTTTACTTGATTTAAATCATATAATCACATTATCTTAGCATAATTCGTACGAGATAAAAACAAGTGCAGGCCAGGTTACGGGTTCGGGTCAGTATTTTGGCACGAGTTCCGGACAAACAGTTTTTACGGGTTCTTTCCCAGACTATGATCAATTACCGTGTTTGCATCTGTAACTGAACTAACATATTTGCTACGCATCATCATTTCAAAAAAATTATATTAGATAGACGAGTATACTATCAACTGAAACTCTTTACAGAATTTTTGACCAAAAAAAAAGATTTGGGTGTCAAGAGGATACGAGTATAATGGTTTTAAAAATATTGTCTAAACTACAATAAAAAAGTTTTACAGTAGTAATTAGTAAAAGGAGGTTTTAAATACTAGATATATTTACATTAATAATATTTATGTAAATTCGTACAATTACATACCCGATTACCTGCGCAAGATTTAAATGGGCTGTTATCAGTTACACTTATGTATAAAACAACCGCGAAAAAACGTTTAAAATGTACTGTACCAGGTGGGATCTTATTAAGTAAGTTTTTAAAAAAAACGTACAAGGACAACCGCTTATAAAAATATTCTGAATCTATACACAAATTCTTTTGACATTGTAGCAGCACAGTTTTTGTTTTTTATATACAATTAAATTGCTTAAGTTTTACATCTACTGTTTTTCTCTTTAGTATTACTTTTTAATGGGAACAGCCTTTTTTAGCAAAATAAATAGTTATGCTACATATTCCTGTGACAAAATACCTCGAACTAGTAATTGCATTCCTGAATTTGCAAATAGCTAATAATAATTTGTTTTTGTCATACATTAATTGGGTTTTTTATTATTTAAAGTTAAGTTTGTAGCCATATATTTAGTTTTTATATAGACAGGGATGCACCGAATGATAAATCCGTAACAGTTTTCCAGATATCCGTTTTGCTTACCTCCGGTTATAATAGATGTGGCGTTATTGTTGCTGTAATTTTATTTGCCGAACTTGGTACGAAAAAAAACATTAGGTTTTTTATTTTATTCTTTTAATATGATGATTGAAGGACAGCATTTCGCCATTGTGTTTGTAATCATATCTTGTGTTTACTATATTGTTCTTGATTCAGAACATACTCATTCACTCGAAATTCTAGTGGATGGAAAAAATAAATATATTCTGCGTATCTAAAAAGAAAAAGGGAATTTACAGTGATTTTGCATGTACCAGTCGTAAACCGTTACATTTTGTCAAGATGCTACTCTTGTGTGTACCCATAAATTCTTCCTTACAGATTATCGTTCCAATTACTAATTATTGTACCTGATTTTGCTTTGCCTTTTTTATTATTTTATATACTAAAAAATGTGTCTAAATGTTTGCTTAAAAAAAGTTTTGTATCCTCATAATCTTTTATAGAAGATGATAGTGTAATCTTTCAGTGTTGACTTAGTGGTATTATAGTCTGTGATGAGCATATACCATTCGTGGCCGTTTGTTTATCATCTTCTGCGTATATACCACTAGTTTTTACAAATATGTATTATAAAGTAGCAAACTCGACCTTTTTCATATAACGGTGTGCAAAAATGACCACTGAAATCGGATCTAAAAAAGAGTAAATTACGAAACAGTAACAAAAAAAGTGTGTAAATCCGGAATAAACTTCTAATACTAGTTTATCTGCAAATTTTTAACAAATTTATCAATTTTACATAATAATTTATTAATGTCTTTATACTAGAAAATTTCTTTAAAATTAAACTTTTGTTCTGCGGCGACTAACTGTTATGTTAACAAATAGTTTAAATATGTATAATATTTTACAAAATCTATAGCGTCGCTTTATAACAGAATGGTATGTATTTTTTCAGATAAATATTTTATTATAGCTGCCTTTTGGTTCTTCAATTTTTTTTAGCATGTAGAAAGTTGAATAAAATCTGGTATCAATATCCTGTAAAAAGTTTATAATTTGGCAAAGACAATGCATTTTAAGTTTTTTAGCTTGTTGTAAGCTGATAGAGAAAGGTTGTAGTTTCTAACAATATGTTGGCATTTTTTAACAATTAATTTCTTTTAAAATTTTCCTTTAAAGCTGATTTGAAAAGAAGCTCCGCGTGGACACAGGACAAGACCAAACGCATTTCGTAACAATTTAGGTGCCTTTAGTTAACTATATTTGCCGCGCCATTACGAATTATAAGCGTTATTAAATTTTTCTCGAGGCACAAACATTCATCATAGAACAAACAGCTTGAGTAATATTTACCCTTTGATGCATTTGGTTAAATGGTTCAACGTGCAAGAGATAATTTTTTTTAGTAGCAGTATTGTCAATAAAATGTATTGAAAAACTTATGAATCCACAAGTATTTTTGTTTGTCTGCATCGTATATATAAATGAGTAAAAATTAGCACTGTATTTAATTTTTTTTTTCTGCAACATTTCTATACTATATCATCGGTATGATTGTATCCAAGAAATATTCCTTACTCGGAATCTTATATGTGCTGGACAAATGAGGTAAAAAATGTACAAATACCACTTCTTCACATATAGAAAATTTATGATTATCTATGGGAACCTTCTCGTCTATTTTTGTATGTATTGAAAGTGCGCATGGAACATTTATCTTCCATGTATTACTCAAAAATCTGTTAAAATTTTTCACTATTTTGTTTTCGTTTCTTTACACGTAGTATTGCGCTCTTTTTTATTTTCTGTGCACGGATTATTGCGCGTATTTTTATTATCATTATATAAAAGATGCTTTTTCGTAGTAAAACCTTTGCAATTAATGATGAAACGCTTGTTGATGCATTTTTTCCTTACAAGCTTACAAAAAATCCTTTTACGATGCATAGTTTGCATAACACGAACAGGTGATTTTCCTTGTAAAAAATAAGTTGAACAATATTAAACGTTGTTGTTTACCCATTTTCATAAGGGTAACGAAAGGAGAAAAACCAATATAGAATAAAATGAAAAAACTAAAACAGAATATAAAAAGGTATCAATAATACAGAATGAAACAGTACAAAAATCAAAAATGAACTAAAAGGGCAACAAAGAAAAACCCAATAATAATATGAAATTAAAAAAACAAAAAATAATAAAACCGGCTTAAATTAAATCCATAATAATTAAATGTGAAAACGCTTCTTAAATGTACAAACAACGTAAATAAAAAATATATTGTATTTTTGTTCGTATAAAACAAATAACCACTAGGGCAAACATATCCTTTAGTTAAACACACAATAAAATTTGTGTTTATTTTGTTTTGATCAGCAAAAAAAAAATCGATATATTCGGCATATCCGACCTAATTTGTACATTTCACGATTTGGTATGCGGCCGAAACAAAAAAAAAAATATGGTTGGTGCATCCCTAATATAAAAATCGGTTTTTTTACCCGTTAGTTTTATGAATATTTAATAACGTCAAAATTTAATTAGAAACGCAAGATACTATATATATGTAATCATTTTGGCATTTATCAACGTCTGTATACACTTTTAAATTAAGTTTGCTACTCATAACTCTAAAATGCATCTAAATCGGTATATTTTTAACAAATACCGACTACTAAACAAATAAAAAAAAGACATATTGCAAATAATTTACCTACATTGCAAGCATTTTGCGCTATATTTATCTATAAATATATATCATAGCTAAATTCCAAGTTGTTAAAAAAGTAAAAATACTACGACAGATGCCAATTTTTATTTAACGATGCAATAATGATGTTATTGCAAGGCCTCAAAAAAACATAGTCTAGTCCTGCTCACTGCTAAGAAACGCTAAATACTAAAAAAACTATACATATTTGATGCACTGATGTAAAACAACATTTTATATTTTTACGCGAAAAAACCATGCCAAAAACACAACTTAAAGGCTGCATGTTTTTGCATGTATAGTACTAACCTACGTTACATTTTAGCTACATCGCATGTAAAAGTGACGGTTTTTTGTTATATGCGGCGTTGCCTTGAAGTAAACCAAACTGCTTTTGTTTTATTTGAGACAATGCAGAATTTTAAATCCGATTTATACGCAAACTTGCTTTTTTTTACGTATTTTGTATTGTAAAAATGGTTTTTCAGTTTTTGATCTAATCAAAATTTGACAAATTTTTTCCAGGTAACGCGACACTGATCGCATAATGTTGCGGTTAATTAAAAACGATAATATTGGATGCTATCATATATCTTAAAGATACACATCGACGTTTTATTCGCACAAATGATTGTTTGTGTGCAGTACCGTAGCCAGGGGGGCACAGGGGGGCACGTGCCCCCAAAAAAAAAAATGTAGCCTGATTGCAAGGGGGGGTCTTTTTTTAGGGCCTCAAAATATGCGAAAAAAATATTTTCATGAAATTTGTATTTTTCAGAAATTCTTAAAATTTTTTGCAAAAAATAAAAAATATTTTTTTTTGTCGTTCTAGCTCATT
>JAQFYM010002531.1:0-23109 GCA_034694785.1 Agrenia bidenticulata
AATTTGGGCCAGCGGTGATGTGTACCAAATTTCAGAATCCTAAGTCAATCCTATCGAGAGTTATCGTGAAGACGGACGGACGGACATTGGTGATCATATAAGCCCTAACGAACGGGCTAAAAAGTACTTCATAGGAAAACGACGTAGCAATTCCCGTTCGCGAATAGCTAGGCAAACATCATACATTTCGCAATACCCTCGATTCAAAATTCCAAGGATCTCATATTAGATTTGTTGATAGTTAATTTATTTTATTTACAGTGGCAACAAAGTAAATGCCGAGGAGCGAACAATCTTAAATCATACAACATGAAATATCCTAGAAAATAAATAACCTTTCCTCCTTTGTCTTCCTATTATTCACGCGATAAAAGACAAGGAATCGTAACATTAATGTCAACACTCGAGTTTCACTTCTCAAGGCTCAAAGGATCTTGTAGATTGTAATATTGTAACCATAGAATGAAAATAGGCTCCCAATAATCCCCACCTACACAAGCTCTCTCTTCTTCTATAGTATCCGGAGGGATAAAATACCTAAGTTAAACGAAATTCAAATAATTGATTACTTTTCTAGTTCCATCGTACACAGCCCCCCCCCCCCCACCCAACACAAAAGATGTGTGAGATATGCAGATAAGAGCCTTTTCAATCCTCAGCCTCATCATCTTCCTCTCCAAGTGGTTCGTCCTCAAGCGAGAGTTCGTCCTCACTTTCTTGGGGAAGAAATTGTGGCTCATTGTCAGCGTCGCTCTTTTTGGTATTCATCAGATCCTCAAGACTAACCTTGGGTTTTCGGCAGTACCTCGCGTCCTTTGTGTTGTACATAATCCATTTGACACTTTTCCGCATATCTAGCCAAGTAATGCCAAAGGGCAGGTTAGGAAATGCCACGACACTTTCTCCTCCTTTCACCCAAATGTATTATTGCACAGAGAACCGTCTGTGACTACAAGAGTAAGCACTAAAAGCTTCCATCACGCCAACGTGCACAATAATGCTTAAAAGGCTAAAGAAGAAGGCTTAAGCGAAGTAAGTCCATGAATCTTTGAAAGTACACAAGGCGTTGATTATGAAATTCAAAGGCTAACCTGTGTAAACTCCTGCGGCCTTATTTGCTCGGCAACCCACGGTATTTGCGACAACTCCAATTTGCTCATATGAATACCCCCGTTGGTAAATCTGGAGTACACCTCCGGTGTCCCCCTTAAATATTTTATAAAAAATTCATTTACTTCCCTTCCAGAGTTGGGAATAATGGCTTTCTTTCCGGCCTTCCATTGAACTTCTTGAGACTAATAGGAGGAGTAAATTTAGGGCAGACATACCCCACATTTAAGGCTGGCAGGGGGTCCAGGACAAATCGTTCCTGGTGGAAGGTCCCCCGTTGTAGGGCTCGCACATTCAGATCCGCTCAAAATAGGCACCTCTGTTTGTACCAGTTGGATTGGGGAATTAATTCTTGATGAACTCTTCTTGAAGGTTACTAGGGTGCCTGTGGAGAATAAATGAGATCGTAATGTTCCCCCATGGCAGACAGTTATAACCCGCTTGGGTACTTGCGGCCAAGGCTTGATTATTCAATGAATAGAATGTGAACACACCAGTTGCAGGGGTGGCTCCGTTATTTTTCTTCTTAATTGGGAGGCAGATTGGTCTCATGGCGTGATTTGGGGTTATTGCGGGCTTTACTTTCAGCAGTGCGATATTCCGCGACTCGTGGGGGTTTATGTTCGTCACTGTAAAGTTTTTGGAAGCTCTGGAGCCCATCCCTGCAGTGATTATTAGGCCCTTCATTCTAAGGGAAAACATTTTAGAGATCTCTTAAAAAGTTATTTACAGTTTCGTGACTTGTGACTTGGAGATTAAGTTATGGACGTACCCCTTGACACACTGCTTGGAGGTCAGGATGTATTTATTGTTGATGATGCTACCGGAGCATAAATGCTTTTGTCTGGTGGAAACGGAAACGAGCCATGGGTTTACCATTGTTCGAATTACTGTTCCATCTTCAGCCGTTTCCCCCCGAACACTTTGAACACCACATTCTACGTGTGTTATAGAATAAGGTTGTTAGCAAGGTAAAATAAACTTGATACCCCCAATTCAAAATTTACGAATTTGATTAGTTTTTATACTTACTGCAGTTTAAGGTTTGATGAAACGGTGGAAGCATCGGTTTTTCTGTTGTTGTTGAAGGTTTTGGTTTTTTTGTTGTCGAGGGTTTGGGCTTCTTTGTTGTCGGTGTTGACGTATTAGTGGGAGAAGATGTGGAAGGGGTAGAAGGCGAAGATGTCGACGTAGAGGTTGTGGAGAGTGTTGGTGAGTTGGTCGTATCAGGAGTTTGAGTCGATGAGGCTAAGTTTTAAAGTTTGTTTTGAAATATGTAGAAACTGTCATATTTCTTGAAAGTATTTGAAGTATAAGTAGTCAGAGGTTTCATTCAAACTTTCTTACCTGTTGTACTACTGCCTGTAGTTGTTTCTGAAACAGGAGCTTCTATAAACATGGTGGTGGCATTGTATAAAAGCAAAACAAAATCTCATTCTCATCTGTCTGAGCATAATGGCCCTGTCATTCTTAACTTAACAAAGATTTACATCATAAATGTGTTAGTAAAGCTAATATTACCAGTGGTAACAATGTCCTCTGCTTCTGTAGTCGATCCTATTTCTCCTTAAAGTCAAAACGAATGTAGACAAATGAAGACAAATAATCTTATACTCTGATATTTATGAGAGTTGGTTGAAAGGAATTCAAAAATAGCTGGAGTTGAGGTATTACCTGTAGTTGTGCTGCTACTCTCTGTCGTCCCTCCTTCTGTCCAATAAAGAAAATAACAAATTTGTAAGCAAACTCGGTTCACTGCAAATATATGTTCCCTTCATTTCCTGAATATTAAACCTACCCGTCGTGCTGCTACTTTCCCCAGCTTCTAAAATAAAAAATAAAAAAAACAGAAATTTGCATGAAAATAACCAAGAGTCCTCACCTTCTTCTATCATGCTCAAATTAAAGCAATTTGTCTATACAAGAACGCGATTAATTGCTGAAAGACTTACGCGTTGTACTAGTAGAGGATTCATCAGGGGCAAAGGCTGAATTAAAAATGATAATTTTTAAGAAACATACAAGTAAAAATTTTACTCCTTGTATTTTAGACAAAACTAGCTCAATCATTCATTAATATTTATTTTTAAGTCGTTAAAGCCGGAAACTTACAAGAGGTGGGTTCCATTGGACCTGGTGTTGTCGAAGGATCTACAAAGCCCATTCAAAATCATGAATGCATAATTTATCCAAGAGAAACAAATGTTTACAATCGTATAGATGATTAAACAGACAGACTCGGTAAGATTCATGAGGCAATCCGATGCTCATCAATGATTCCATTAAATCTCACCTTGCTCCGTAGCCGGTGCGGTGGTGGGTGTGGCTATCGTCGTCAAATCCTGTCGTCCTAGTATACCATTTCGTCCCCTGTTCCTAAAAGATTGTGTCATCTCATCCTGCTCATCACTCTCATCCAACTCCTTGTGACTGTCTCCGAGAAAGGGACTGGACCCTTCCGGCTTTCCTCTCCTTGATTGCAATGTGTTGAAATTAGAGCTCAAGTCGTAATCCTCTATGGTTTCCCATCGCCCTCCTTTTGAAATTGAGCCCATAGAATCCCCTCCAGACGGCCTCCTTACCCTTGACCCTTTGACCTGCTTCTTGCTATTTGGGTCACTCTCTTCATCAGGGAGGCTCCGGCGTCCGATTCCCATTGGATGGCCACGTACACCACCACCGAAGAGTGCACCTCGATTCATGGATGGGATGTGCATTCCATACCTGTTGAAGTCCTCATAGGGCTCGTCAGAGTCCTCGTATGAGGAATCATCTTCATAGTAGTCATCGATATACCTATTGTTGTAGCGATTGTTGACGCTGAGTAATTGTTGCTGTAACATGGTGGCTGCAGCGATCTCCTGCTGCTGACGTAAGAGTAACATTTGTTGCTCAGGTGTCATAAACAACTGTCGCTTGCTAAAGCTGTTTATTCCATTTGCTGGGGATCCATAGGGGATATTGATCTGCCGAAACTTATTCTTAGCCTGAGACTCTCGCCTTTTCCTCAGCCCGGTGGCATCACTCAAGTTCTTCTCCAAGCGATCGATGGCATCCAACTCTTCTTGAAGATTCACTTGCGATGGGTCTGAGTTGAGACTCCCTTCGTTTAATTCCGTTCCGACGGATGTCTGGATATCCGTGATTTCCATTTGTCTTGAATTGTTGAAACGATCACTAGCAATACGGGGCTTTGCAAAAATCGGCCCTGAAGGGAGCGTGGAATCCGATACATTTTCAACACTTGGGTAATGAACTACCAAGTTGTTGACGGGATTCCGATATCCAACTATTGCTTGTTCTTTATTGGAGCTTGTGGCCGCGGGATTCTTTCCATGGACTTTATGAGTAATATTCTGGGACGCCGTGTGGTTTTCATGAGGGTGGTGTGTAGCATTTGATTTGGCAGGTGACCCAAAGAACCATTCAAAGAATGGTAATTGCCTCCTCATCCGATCTGCGCCCAATGCTCCAATTGACCTATAAACCCATCGAATTGCTTCAGCTACCTTTTCTTTGACATTAAAGAGGAAAGTTTTGATAAAACTTTGGAAATAAAAGAATCCTATCTAATAATACCCCTGTTTCACTCCCTCTCTCTCTGTGGTGAAGCAAGATTGAGCAGTGGCGTATACCGAAAAACTACTCATGACATTTATTCTAACACACCAACTACGCTGCTCATTCTTGCACTACACATGTGCCATCTCATTGACTCTTATCCACCAAATTCAAAATTTTGAAGAGTTGTTATTATCAACACTGGAATGTTCCATTTCTTTAACCAGTTTCATTTCGTAATTAAATGATTTCTGTGAATCTTAACTTCACCACAACCTCCCTTCTAGGGCCAATAGCAGAAATAATTCCCTTCTAGGGCCAATAGCAGAAATAATTCCCTACAAGGGCCACTACTGGGAAAAATGTCAATGAAATACGGAATAAATAGGGAGACATATGTAAATAGAAGCCCTGGGGGCTCTTAGTCAAGAGTGGGATGAGGGCTTTGTGTCAAAAGGGGGATTGGGGCATGGGAGGTGATGGGGGCTCTGGGGCTTTTAGTCAAAATGGGGTGGGTGGGTGTTGGCTTTCAGTCAAAAGGGTGAAGAGGGCTTTGTGTGAAAAGAAGGGTTGGGTGCGGCGCTTAATCAAAATAGCGATGGGGGCTCTTCTCTTAGTTATAAGGGTGAGGTAGGCTCTGCAGCTCTATTATTCCCCGTTCTGGAGCTATTTCATTAGTTTAGTTTGAAAATTTGCCTTATCGAAACTTATGCTTAGATACATCGTCAAAGCCTAGAAATTATGACAAACTAGCATAAAAACCCGTCATTGACGGGTACAAGTATCAAAAGAAAAATCTAGAAACGGTGAACCTCAAATTTCCTCAAAACACCGTTTCTAGATTTTTCTTTTGATACTTGTACCCGTCAATGACGGGGTTTTATGCTAGTAGCTCGGATAAAATAGCATCGTGACTTCACGTGGGATTTTTGTGCGATGGTGTAAAAGGAGATTCATTGGATTTTCGGATTTATTAGCAAACCTTAAAGACGCTTATTAGGCTTTATTAGATTAACCTTGGAAAGAAACTAAGAACATGTACCTTTTGTAGTCCTCAACTCAATCTATATGATCGTTAGGGATAAAAATATATCTGATGATATCTGTGGCAAGTAGCTGTAATTCAAACTTCTTACCCTGATCTTGTAAGATGTGTTTTTAATGATGTCTGAGTTTCCGGTCCATTGAGCTGAACTCTGTCCTCAGTTCCAATTCCACGAGATCTCTCCGACGCTGAAATGCTAGGGGATGAAAGAATTATAACGAAGACAACTGCACAGGAAATTCTCCAACTAACAACCTTGAAAAGATCACGGTGCCCCATATTTTCTGAGTCCATTCCTTGGAACAAAAATCTGGTGAAAAAGATGAGAATGGAATGGGGAAGAGGAAGCTTAAGTTTAAAACTCGGATAAAGCCTTGTCCTCTGAAACCTTGATGCTATATAGGGTCATAACAATGCAAAATTGTCTGTATAATTTCCGAATTACTTTAACAAGGAAATTAGACCCTCTCTCTGTTAGTGAGTGCAAATTACCGGTTCAGAACACTTTTTCTCCCTAAAGTGGAGTTGGACACTTAACCCAATTTGACATTTGAATATTCATGGAGTCATCCCTGTCCCTGAGAGATGTGCAGACGTGAGTTCTCCCCCTTCCTCACCTACTGATAAATAACTTAACTGTTCAACGATACTCCTTACCTAATAAACTTGTAATATTGTTTTTTAAATATTGGAAAATATCAATGCTTGACCACATCTTTGTTCTCCTCTTATTTAACTGCTTCTTTTGTGGTAAAGAATGTATTAAGTCAGACAAAAAAAGCACAATTTTAACTAGCTTTACATAACATGCAAAAAACACTCCAAATACATGCATAACAAAGCGATGCAACAAAATATTTTACATGTCAACTCACATCGACATATGTTCTCGATAATTGGCTAACAATTTTATTGGCGAACAGGAACTCCAGAAATAAAACAAAACAAACTTTACAATGACGGTGAAAGTCGGGGCTGGCAAACCTTGAATTTCACTACGAATATGAAACACGAACAATAGCTTGCGACTACTACTACTTGAAACTAATAAAAAAACTAATAAATATGTCACATGCAAAAAAAAATCTAATCAAAACCACGCGTACCCAGCCTGAAAAAAATGTGTCGATACGATAAAGTGAATTAAGCAACCGAAGTATTGAAATCATACATGTTCATACTTGATAGGTTAGTTTGGTACTTTGATAAACTTTCGAATTAAAATCCTGAGAGCCCGTCAATTTCCTTGTTCCTATTTCCTAAACCTTTAGAATGAACAAAGTAACTTTCCCAACTGTTATTTTACCACCCAAAATTTACTACTTTTGTCACATTCGGGTAAAAGTAGTGAACAATCGAATTTGTATGCTAACATTGCCGAGTATGTTTCCCATATTCCATTTCCTTCCTTTAAACTGCTGAATTGGGAAAGTCACGGGAAGCAATTTGGCTCAGGTATGCATTAGAATCCCAAGTTGACATGTACCTTGGCCATAATATAATAGCCATATGGACAGAGTAAATATTCGAGCCCAGAATTAATTAACTTGAACAAGAATACCAATAGTATCATCTTTCAATCTATTCATTGCAACATTACGATGCTAAGTAGCACTAACAAACGTCGGGGATTTCTCAACAAAAGAAGCTACGGTGTCATTCCATAACTCTTAAGAACAGGAATGACCCCCCGTTATTTTAATTGCCCATTTTAACTTCAAATGCACGGGGAGCCGATGTCATTAAGTGTGGGTGATGGGGCTTCCAAGAATACTGAATACCTATGTGGTGGCTTACTGTACTTTTCAGTGTTTAAGCCCTGTTCTAAACGCTTAATTTAAAACCAAGCTCTCCTGCTAATACACAATAAGGATTATCACCACTCTATGCGGCGGCTCTTTATGCACACACAGCCGATTTTGTTATCCCTATTAAAGGCGACTCAAAGATGTTGTAGACCGCGTTAAGAGTTTCCACGGAGTTGTGTGCCAGCTTATATTTTAACAATCAATTTATGCGAGATAGTGTAATTGATCATTTTGATTGTATCCAGAGGGTGAAAATCCCAGAGTGATTTCAGTGGTCGATCATAGATTCTAAATTGCGTCTAGGTTGTATAAAGCTAGAATTACAAACACTAGAGTCATAAAGCCATGTTTGCAATAATTACACTGGATTTGAGATTTATGAATTGAACAGAGAATAAAATTCCCAGACCCACTTGACAGTACAATAGCTAAATCAAATTATCTCAAGCAAAACAAATATTCGTAATCAAATACAGTCTCATAATTTCCCTGGAACATACACTCATTGACCATGGTGTACTATTTGTGGATATTGTTGGTCAATTGAATAGGATTCCCTCTGGTCATGCCATGACCTCCTGGGTAATTGAATCTTGAATCCTACAAAGTTCCCTCTCCCCACAGTATTGAATAGAATTTGAAATGCCACTCTCTCTACCTATACAAGTACACATAATGAATAGCTTGTAGAGAACGGATATTATTGTGGAGTACACTTGGTTAAGAACCTGCTTCCACTGGGGTCAATTTCGTTACCTGATATTCCACCAGGTCATTTACCTTTTCGCCTTTAGAATTAGGAAACTTCTCAAGTTTCCCATCTTCACAACCCCAATGAAATGAAATATATTTTTTTGAAATCTCCACACATGATTGTGGTTTACGGTCTGGTGGGTGATGAAATATACGAGGACTCACACATATCCCTACGAATGAAAAAGCCACAAAAATTAACAAGCTGACCCATCATGAGAGAAGGCTCTAATTGGTTGCTTTCATTGCCCCATGCACTACCCGAAGCATATAAAATATTGGACTTCGAGTCTGGATAAAGAATCTAATTACGAGATCAGATTTCTTCACCAAATTCGTTACCTCTATACCTCTGATCAATCTGAAATCCTATAAATTCCTTTCTATATATCTGTAGTCTCCACGTGCTCCTTTCTTTCCTTGAAAATAGACTGAGATTGGGATGACCTTTCGTCTCCACTCTCCGAGAACCTTAGCCCATTTGGTTACAGCTTTATTTGGCTTCTAAGCCCACTCGGTTGTTTATGTAGCTCCAATCCACCAATATTTCTTTATTATCCGTAGGGGAAGATCAAATTTATACAGCAAGTGATGAATCCCCTGACTGACCTGACCTACTTGATAGTGGTGACTGAGCCAGTGGCTACCGTACAACAATGTGTGCTTTAGCTTACGGAGTTTCTGATTATTTTTTAAATTAGCAAGGAAGCTGAAAGGTTGATTTCCTTTGGCTATTCTCAAATAAATCCGTTCTCATTCAGGATTCAGTGAATGATGAACGTAATGATGATTAAGGAGCGAGAAGAAACCCTTTCCCAACTTTGGATATCCCAGGTCATCTTTACAATGGCTATATCTTGTGGGTATGCTGCTTCTCTTATACTTGCCAAAGATTCGTGTCCAAAGGCTGTAAGGAGATTTGATATTTTACATAATACGGAAATTGCGTAAGGAGTAAAGTAGGAAGAAAAAGGGTATGGATCGCGGGACCCTTCAGGATTCATCTCATGTCCGACTTGTAGAAAATGATTTGTGTGCTCAGACATTCCGTTTTCAAAGGAAGCAGGACTGAAATATTACGCCATCACATTTCCCTTGATAAAATGTTGTACAAGACCTTTCATCGCTTCCCATATGGCTATTGTGCTGATATCCAATCTATTACAAGCTCCATGTGTCCGACTATGGCCATTTCATAGTCCCGCACCAGACCAATTAGTTTTGCTACCCAAGCGGAACAGACCAGCTTGTATGGAATTCATCACACTTCCTTCCGGCTTATATATTCACCCATAGGTTCTATTGGACAGAGGGTTGGCCATAAATAAATTCCCCCACTGGAGAAACTTAGGGTGTGGTCCAGTAAAGGGGAAAGCCATGATTAAGAGGAAATGAGTATTAGGTGGGCTTAGGAAATTTATGAACGCTCCTCCAAAGTCCAAAACTGCGCTCATTCTGCCCTTCCAAGTTCCAGATACGAATGATGCCCCCACTGCTGGTATAGTTGATAGGGTAAATTGGCAAACGCCTTGAGAGAATATGTTGTACTAAAACATTTCCTCCATAGTTCTTCCATGAAATTACTTTAATATCCAGTAAAATGGGGTAGGACGGGCTTCAATGAAATATTTACGAGCCCTGTATTCGATCCTATAGCCTACAGCCCTAAATTGTCTTCATTTAGTATATGAGAGAAATGAGCTATAGGATTTAGTTAGGTCATACTATTGCATCTCTTTTTTGTCTCTTTGACTTTGTTATACTTTGAGGGAAGACTTCTCTTCTACGACACTTTGTGTAGCGATTTAAATTCAATTTAGAAGAAGGGACACTGGACTTATTCCAGTTTCATTACTAGTTTTATTTATTAGAAAGGGATTTCAGAGTTTTTAAAGACTAGTTAAGCTCAGAAACTCCAGATCACAACTACCTGAGTTCATCTAAGGTTGGACATGAGTTTAAAACTTCCGGTGCAGCCTTATTAGTTTTCAATAAACTTTTCCTTAAAAAATCTCCTCGTCAGTTATCCAAGCAAAACTAAATGGTTTCCAGCTCAGAATCAGGGAAAATAAAACTAGCTGGCTTTGCTTTAGTAAATGAGTCTTAGGTAGGAATTGGAACAAGTATATTGAATCCTTTCTCCAACAACTTTCTTGACAAAGTTAAAATACGTCTTCTGTATTCCCTCACTGCTTTTCCCGGAAAAAAAACTTTCTTGTCCTTTTAGAAGCTTTGGAGGGTAGGAGAGGAGATGTTTTAAGTGAATCTAGGCCAAGCTCCGAGGATGAAAGTTTAAATTAATAAAAGTTTATTTACAATGAAAACAGTTTAATAATTATCAGCAGTTTGAATGCATGGTCAGAAATAAGTGATTCCGTGTCTACAAATCCAGTTTTCCCAATATTCTCTGCTTATTGAGATAAGGAGTTTAATTTACAAAATCCGTACCCCCACCTACTAACTTTCCGTTTAGAGACAGACTTGTTAGGATATATTCTCCAAGTCTCTCTCCTCCCGGTTCGTGACATTTCTATTCTGTAGCGGATTTTCCCCCATCACATTTCCCTATCTCTTTCCCATACTTTTCACAACTCCGAGTCTCATCTCCGTCTGTTACATATTTCTAGTATTACTTACAAACTCCATTTACAAACTCTTCAATACCAATTTCCAGCTGGGAAGGCCTCCGCCTTTTTAAATGGAATAAGAAAAAATTTATTTTCCGTTTTGTTATTTCCTTATACAACTTCCCACCATCTCAGCCGTCAAACGTCCAAAATCCAGCTCGAGTATCAGTGTCACCAAATTACCTAACTCGGCCATGAGCTTTAGAAACTTGTAAATCGAAATTGAGGCTCAAGTACCTCAAAATAACTGATGGATCCACAGGAGCCATCAATCACGTTGGGTACAAGGCCACCTCCCCAGTACTAATATTTCTCAGCGTCCCTTCCCTCATCTTTCCCATGGTGGTAATATTGAGAACCAACAGAGCATCTCATATGACTCACCTAATTACTAAAGTATGAAATGTGTCAAGCTGACTCAAATCCATCCACCTCGTACATTAAATTGGAAAGTAGGGCATCATGGTGTGGATGGTGGTGATGGTTTACCTAGAGTTATAATGTTGCTTTCTCCACGAGTTGTTTGTTGACTGAGGTGAGGGCATGTTTGCCTGATGATGATCTAGCACCTCTTCAATTCCTATTAAGAGATTGAACTTGCAAGTTTCAAACTTTGAGTCTTGTGTATGTATCGTATACACAATCTCAATCTCCGATGCGCACATACTGATAGATGTTTATTTCTATTTCCATTGTGTCTAACTATAGTAAAAAAAAAACTGCAAGGGATGGCGATGAAAACAGTCAGACACTGTGGAAGCTGTCATTTGAATTTAAATTATTTGACGTTGTTAGCTACTTTTGACTGACATGAATCATAATATGAATTTTCGGTAGATCAATTTCCCCTTGATTCTAGTAACAGATTGTGAAGAAATTGATGCAAGCAACTGCGTTGAAATCTCTTGGTTCAATGTCCACGCTATTCTCTAGTGATCAATTTGACTTTAATTAAATTTTGGGAGATGACTGGGGCTATTAAATTATTAAATTTTTCCCTTCAAATCACAGCAATCCTAAAAGAATGATGTATGATGGAAATTAAAAATAGTACGAAACTTTATTTTTAGTTAGTAAATAAATTCGTGTCTTAAGGAGCCCATTGACCATTGACCCCTACAGTAAAATTCCTAACATGGAGATTTAAAATTTTTAAGAGCTCTAACTACCATTCAGGCTCTCGGAAATAATGGTGAGTATGGATTATAATTTTGGACGGGTGTTTGCAGTCTGGTGAGACCTGAATTATAAATGTACTTTGAGATTGGACTGTAACTAAAAGACGGGAAGTCTGAAATGAACTGTAAATTAACTCTGAATAAATAATGTTAAGCTGTACGTAGATTTTAAAAAAACACCCGGACAGCCGCACAGACTCCCCACTGTGCGGGTTTCACAAGAGCTGTCCTACTCCTTTCATTCACTCATATTGTTTGAGACTAGAAACGTTGAGCTTTTGTGGTTTGCGGTGAACATAATTAACAGCTCTGTTACTAATTCATGTTTCAAAGACAATTTAATTGCATGGACAAACTATTTGCGGTAGAGAAATGGATAACCAAATGTGCTACTCATTTCCCTAGGATTTTAGACTTTCCTTTGCTTTCTCCAGTCTTTGACGGGCCTGAAAATCACATTAATAATTAGAATAATTACACCAAATCGCTTATCACAACTCATTCAGTCTAAATTAAAACTTTTATTGCTGTTGGCACACACAATCCTTGCAATTAATTATCAAATACCACTTCTGTCAGAGCTATTCAATGGCAGATTTGGTCAATACTGTGAATCCGTTAGAGAGAAAAAATTAAAGCTCAAAAACACACTCAAATCTTAAGGGTATTGAACTGATGGTGATGTGGGTGTTTTACCGGGCAAACGGGCAAAATTGACAATCTGTTGTAATTTTTTTGTTTGATTTTGGATTAGTCGATTGTGTTGTGTTTTAGAAATTCGAGTGTAATTGAAGATTCGGTAATTGAATTCAAATTTCCAAATTGATCATCAGTCAGTACCCACAGCAAATAATATAGCTCAACTTAAGTCCACTATTCCAAGTCTACGTAGAAGTTTTTCGATTATTCTGGAACGTGTTCCCTCTTTAAAAATAAAATACTTAATTTTCTTGAAATTTCCAGGGCATCAGTAATCCCTAAGATGAATGGGAGTCTTATCCAGGAATACCCGGACCAATGGTTCCAAGCCAACTGCACTAATTTCTTTTCGACCATGGGAGCTCATAATCTGACTAATCTGAGCGAGATAGACCACCCTTGTCTATTCTTTGACAATGAGCACATTTTCACGGGGCCAGTGAGGCCACCGTGGTGGGCACAAGTTGTCGTTCAGATTCTCTACGGCCTCGTCTGCGTAATTGGACTTGCTGGGAATACTTTAGTCATCTATGTGGTTGTACGATTTTCAAAAATGCAGGTACAGTCACAAAAACGTAGATGATGACGATGAAAGCATAAGAAGACATTATTGATTTTCTCTCCTTATTTTATCTCTCGGTGTTTACAGACTGTAACGAACCTATACATCGTCAACTTGGCCATAGCGGATGAATGGTTGGTACAACTTTTATTATTTACTTAAATAATATATCACCAATTGTCACCAATATGCAATGACCAGCAACGATATGTAAAAACATGCACAGATAATCAAGTCAAACTTTGTTGCCCCAGTTTTCTCGTAGGAATCCCGTTTCTGATGACTACAGCGATGCTCGGATATTGGCCGTTTGGTAAGCTGGTTTGCAAGGCCTACTTCACGAGTACGAGTATCAACCAAATTACCAGCTCCATGTTCCTCCTCATCATGTCCGCAGACCGGTAAGATGGGCTTCATGAGTCTCTTGGCATTTACTAGTCCAATTTTCAATTTTTATTACCTCCGCTCGTCCTTTACTCAATAACTTTGCCCAGACCTCAGGTCTTCTAAACATAGTGAGAGAAAGTTCCCTTGGACTGGCTGGCTCTTCTATGCTCGATGAATAAAAGGAATCCAGGTTTATAGGATTGAGTTACTACTAACTCTTCCTCCTCCCCGAGTTAAATCTAAGTGATATCAAAGCTACCGAGTGGGTGACTACGACCTCCAAGAAGGACGGAGCAATTAAATTTAAATATTTGGGATGGAATGGCAAATGCCCTACTTGCTACTCTCAATACATTTATCTGAAAATGGGACGAAGCTTGACTGAATTTCTTTTTCCTCTCTACTTTTACAAACCGTTTGAGCACCACCCTTTGATCCATCCAAAGGTTTAAAATAAGCCAATGCAATTTTTTTATAATCACGATAAACAAAAGGATGGACTTTTCCCGAAAGTACAAAGGGGTCGACTGGGTCGAGTTGTATGTTCTTGGCGTATGAGTATAATCCTATTAATACCCCCCACAAAAGGGGACAAGAGAGCAATCAACTTGTTAAAGTAAATAGTCTGGAATCATCCCTTTCCCGGCAATTGCCTTGAATTCCCACCGGTCCAATCTAGGGCACGTTTTTATTATGGAAATTCACACCTCACTAAGCAGAGGAAGGGCTTAGGAGAGCCGTTTCCTTTGGCCAAGAGAAAGTAAAGCTCTCTCTCTGTACATGCAGTGTCGACTGTTTTCAAAGACAGCTGTATCTCCACAATACCTTGAACCATACGAAACCTCACCAATCTCGTCTTATTTTCTCGGATAAATCTTACAATCTATAATCTGCACAAGCCGCATTAAGGAGTTCGTGGATCTTGGAAAAGCAATTTAAAAATCAATACACGTATCTCTGTAGTGGATCACAAGTTTCATTAGATTGGACATTGGACTGCTGTGATTTATATTAAGAAACGTGGGAGTAGACAGTTGTAGAAAACAGCAAATTAATTTCTACTTCCAATTCCAACTATATTCTGCATTCTCATTTTAAATAAGTTTTTGATACTGCAATTAATATCTTACAACCTCTGTCTTTTATAGAACTTGGCATTTTGGAAAATATGATTGCCCGCAAATATTTTCATCGCAAAAACTCGTACTAGCTGGATTCCAGGAAATTTTCCTCAAAGAGCCCTGCTAATTCGTATATGATGGGCTAGCCTATGTAGATATATCAAAGGGATAATATACTTATATTATATATACCTATATATATTTATATTTGTGGTAGGGCTAGGAATGAAAGATTTCATGGAACTGAATACAACGTAAAACAAGCTCTAAGAAGTTGTTTACTCTTTTATTTTATTTTCAAAGGGATAGGAGCTTATGGGCTTTGCTACGAATTTAATTCTTCAAGTTTTTCCCCACAAATTTGAGATTGTCTTCTTATTTTGGGCTTAATGTACTAAAGCTACTATTGTCACGTAGTGTTTCATCTCTGTTTATGGCAAACTAAAAGTTACTCACCTTTAATTTTATCTCTTTTACTTTTCCCCCCTTTTTTTTATTACAATCGTCTGACAACAACATACGGGTCATTTACAATTCTCTCGGTCGGTTCAGTCTTGAAATTTCTAAGCTGCTGATGTTGTAGTTGGAGGAGAGTGGGTATATAGTTATTTGGAGCTGAACATTTCCTTTTTCATTTTAATACCAATTTATAAAGGTTGAAGGTCATGCTTATTAAAACTCAGAGCTCCTTGGGGACACGGAAAGAAAAGAGTTAGGAGGCTATATTATAGTATGTATGCACAACAATAGTTTGTGAACTAAGATCTTCTTCATGTTAGAGTGTGGGTCTAAAAAAAGACTCTACTTTGTCTATCAATTAACGCAAAAAGTTTCTTGATAAGAGCACTTTACTTTTATTGTAACATCTTGGTAGCCTGGAGGTCGGTTAATTATTTTACTTTTCCGCTTGATCGAGTCGATTACAGTCTGTTCATTATCAGTTTACTAAGAAGATTCGTATAGCTAACATACACAATGGAGTTTCTATAGGCTTTACTTGATAATTCAATTAAAGGCTCCTAAGAGTGTTTTATACACAAAATGTTGCTATTTTTTTGTTCTTCGAGGTACGCCCTTCCTTTAATGAAAATAAATATAGAGAAACTGGGTCAAGTGTAATATGATTGAAAAGAAGATGCATTACAAAATCTTTAATCCATGTTTTGTTGCAGGTATTTGGCAGTTTGTCATCCAATAAGTGCTCCAAAATGGAGGACACCACTTATTGCCAAAACCGTGGCACTGACAGCCTGGACCCTTTCTGCCCTTCTAATGGTTCCCATCTTTTTGTTTGTCAATACTCTGGAAGCGGACAACAGGGTAAGGTTCCTCAATACCCACCCGTTTTTCTAGTCTATTTTTCTAAGAAAGTAAGCCAATATATAAAACCCCGTTGGTGTCACTTCCGTCAATTTATCTCCCTTGATGCTGAAAGTTGACTATTTTGAGTGTGGAGACACTTGAAGGTGAGTCATGTGTCATGCCTTCTGAATACCTGAGCAGATAAGCGTTGCATTGGCATGTGACTGTGCCTGTGAACCTATTCACAAATCTTGAGGAGTAAAGTGCTTACGGATACGTGTATTCATAGCAGTGTCGCAAGGATTCAAAAAGCCAGAGAATATAATACAAGTAGTCTCCCAGACCAAGAGATCAGTTAGTACGCCTAAGTAATTCTCTTAGAGGCTTTCCCACTGTTTTCCTTCATTCAAGATGATCTTGTTTCACTTTTGGCTAATGAGACCTCTCATAGCTTTTGCTTGACATGAAATAAAAAGTGATGAGACTTGATGAGAATTTCTTATAGTGATTCAACAGGAAGTGAAAGCAGTCCAACAAAAGCCTACGAGTAAGGAATAGCAATAACATTAGAAATTACTTCAAATGGCTCTTACACTTCCATTAGCCCTAAGTAGCTTAAGCTCATCTCTTGTCTCTTCCTCCCTCGGACTTGAACGAATGTTATTGGAAAGGAAAATAAGATTTCATATCCCACACCGATTCATGTTTATTTAGCTGTTAACTTTCAAAGCCTCTTTCCTCCAAAAGCAATGAAAGCGTTTCGAAATAAGAATTACTTCAATTTCTTACATAAGCAAATACTACATTTCCCTTGGATATTCCAAAATCAAACACTCGAGAGGCCTCCCTTTAAATAAAGTTGATGGGAAGCTCAATCCAAGACGAATCTTCTATTTCAGACGGGTTAGATAGTGTATTCTAGATGGCAAGTAAAATTGACCACTTAAATAGATTCTGCATTCTACCACTGGTCTCTAATCCGCTTCCAAAGACATTAAGATAGATTTTAAGAGGATCATCATCCTCTAGCTAAATCTTTGAGCTCGATCTGCTGCTTTGATTAAAATTTAGCGAGGAAAAATGACGCCTCTCTTGGCTTGCTTTCAAAAACAACAGGATCACTTTGTAAGTCGACATACTTATGCTCTTAAGGAAGAGAAGTGTAGCTCTCATTTTCTTGGCTGGTGGACTCATCAATTAGAAATTGTCTGGTGGGATGAGAGCCACTCCATTGAATCATAATTCAGAATAAGCCAGGGTCTTATACATCATTCTAAAGAGAACCTTCGCAGGGTCCTTAAACTAATAGTAGTAGATGGATGTACCGAAGTGAAATGAAATGTCAGAGGAAGTGGCTTAACCGAGATTGGATCCTCTCTGGGAGCAGAGTTAATCCCAATCGGTGTGCATGCATGCCATACTAATTCTACCTAGAGGCAGTGGCAGTGTGACTAGTTCAAAATATCTAGTATCCACATTAAGTCCCGTCCCCGGAAATGTCGAGAATACCGAAAGCTATGTCATAGAGTCTGAACAAAATATGAGCCCATCTTACCCAAACAATTCATAATTGGCCTTACACACACACACTCAAGGAAAATCGAGTCTGGTATATCTTAAGAAGTCTTCAATTGTCTAACAAGGGGATTACACGTTAATATAAGCCAAGCTACCTTACAAAAAGGATTAGAGTAGCAAGCCCTACTTATGAAATATATGAAACTCAGCTCAGAGTGAAAAAGATTTTTTTTGTTGTCTTTCTAGACCAACTGTAACATATTTTGGGATATATCGGAGAATTCCATGGATGGAGAGAGGGTATTCATCATCTACTCCTTCATCCTAGGATTTAGCGTTCCACTCGTTCTGATTTTGATATTTTACGTCCTGGTCATCCGTCGATTGAGGACAGTGGGTCCAAAGCGTAAAGTTCAAGGGAGCGGGTCAAAGAGTAGTGGATCGGGTCAGAAAGAAAGTCAGCAAGTTCAGCAGCAAACTAATCGAGCAAAGGAAAGGAAAAAGTCGCACAGGAAAGTAACGAAACTCGTCTTGACAGTTATCACCGTCTATTTTCTCTGCTGGGCTCCATACTGGGTGTCTCAGGTGGGTATACAATCAATTAGTGAGTTAACGATTTCAATAAAATCCCCACCACCACCGTCTTATCTACTTTCATCCACTAATACGAGATTGGCAGAACGGGCTTTGAAAATAACTCTTCCACATCTTGGATATAAATGAAGAGAGCAATTGATGACCACGACAAGTGTGGTGCCCTTTAATATTGGATATATTTATTTTGCAGATGGCCCTCATTTTCATGCCCCATGAGTCTAATCACTCGGGGACAGCATTGATTGTATTTCTTCTTGCTGGATGCCTCTCCTATTCGAATTCGACGATGAACCCTATCCTCTACGCATTCCTCTCAGACAATTTCAAGAAGAGCTTTAAGAAAGCTTGCTCTTGTGCTTCTCGAAAGGTAAGTCTTGTACATTTATTAGTTAGCATCGTAAAATAATCCCAAAATCTCTCTGAAACTATTCTTTCCAATTCATCACGTCTCGACCCAGTTTCTTGTTTCCGCCCGCCTCTCACGTTTTCTCAGTCTTGCTTTCTCTGAGTATTGAAATAAATTCATAAACATGGTCAATCCCGTTGATATTAATAACAGAAGTGAAAAATAACTGAGCTGGAAGTAACATTGTTTTTTTGCTGTGGTAGGAAATAAATGCGACATTGAATCAGGAAAACTCTGTATTTCCTCGAAAAAAGAATTCTCATCGACAAAGGAAGCCGAGTTGCCCGCTAACGTCGGCAACATATACCGGAACTGGAATGGACACTACCGCAATGACAACAAGGAGTCCCATCATTCCGAATCAGCGCCTCCCACCCCCCATGTCAACTCGTGTACCAGTGTCAACCCTCATCCCCGATATGGACGAGTCTACGTCGGATAACATGATGCCAGGTGGAGTGATCCCAATTACATCAACAACCACCGCTGTCGTTGCAGCGTGTCCCTCAGTTCATATTATTATCAATGATAACTATACTGATGATGATAACTTTCGAATTAGCAAGCCATTATCGACGTACTCAGAAGCCAAGAGTATGACATCCATCAATGACACGTTCATTCAGGAAAACGGGGTTGTCGTGACTGCCCTTTAATTCAACAATGCGTCAGCAATGCAATGTCTCTAAGCTTGCAATGTAAGGTCCAAAAGACCAAAGTCAGTGAACAGCCAGGGTTCTAGGGTTTTAACTTTGGGATATTGACTTACAAATTCCAAACATAATTGATTAACATTGTCTATTAATAAAACTGTCAGTTTGGCCGTGTAAGGTCCAACTATAACGGGAAGTTATCCTCTCGGAAACCTTCCTGGCCTGTCCTATTTTGTGGCAGTTGGTACTAGTGGATTTTAATTCCCACCGTCAATGAATTATCAATATTGACACTATTATTTCAAGCAGACATGGTGCTTAGTAGGGACTTGTACAGATTTTTGTGTATTCGCCCTGGCATGGGTTTCGGACTTGGGTGCAGTCATGTAAAATTGTCAGAATGAGACTTCTTTGCTAGGAATTTAACTCCGGTTTTGTGTACCTGATAGGCTAGTCGATGTAGTTAGATTTTATCTACAAAAGCTTGTCTAGATAGAATGTTTTACAAGTTGGTAAGGCCATAGTCAATTATCCCCTTTTAATTAAATGTAAATAAGGTGATTTCTTTATTATCATTGCGTTTATGACTTGAATGAGTGACTGGGTACAAATTAATTATAGTTCTGTTCGTGGGATATTCTTCCATGGGGCTGGAGCATTTGATGAATCTGGTACCTATTTCTAGAATAGTCGGCACGTGCACACGTGTACTATAACTAGCTTTGTGGGAAACAAGACTAGTTCCTATGTAAACTACTAAACATTTGGCTTTGGGGTCATTCATGTTGTACTCTTAAATATTTTATCCAGCCGAATTCACAAAACATTTAATGTAATTGTTATCATCGTGTGTTTGTGCTTTTGATTTTCAACGCAACTTGCACAATATCATTTCGAAATTTGTTAATGGTGGTTAGAAAAATATATTAATTATTGGAAATAAAGGTTACCGGTGCATGAATTTTAAACACGTTCGGTAATAGAAACTGTCCAGTGAAACAATGATGACCTGTTGTATCGGTGTGATAAAACTTATACTAAAAAAATATGGGGCAACTTCTCCGTTTATGATTCTATTTCGTTTTTTTCTTGTGTGTATCGTGTTTGGGCTTTTCTTCAATCAAAACAAACCCAAGGGTGTATTTAAATTATTCAAATGTTATTGTGAAATGTTTTTTAAAAAATTTCAGAAATAAATAAATACATTAAAAAAACGTTATTTGTTTTAAACTAATCAAAGAGTATAGAAGCAATGACAAAAATATCTCTTAACAACATATCTTATTAATTTCAACTACGCATTGTGAATGAAATGTAATTGGATCCGGTGAGCTTAAACAAATACTCCCGATGGCTAATTTAAGCTTTACTTGATTTCAAATATAGTGACTTGGAATTGGAAACAAAAACATTTTAGTATGATTTTAGAATTTCGTAACTACTTTCATTCCCTTTTACAAGCCACAATTTAACTAATTGTGCTCGTAAGCAACGGGCAGAATTTTGACAGATCACTTCCTTATACTACCGAAAATGCCGACTATAAGGCACTTGCAATTTTTCCGAAATGAAAAATTTGGCCAGTCTCAAGGAGGATTCTTCTCTGATTCCATTCTTAAAATACCAAGACTTTAAACTCTTTGTAACGAACATGAAAATTGTTTTCATTCTTTTGAAGGCTTCTGAACCATTTCTGAACTAAAAGTTTTTAAAGAAATATATTTCATGCAAAAGCTGGGGAACTGAACTCTTAAAGGCAGCTTCCCTCCTGTTCACCTCACTGCTTCTCTATTTACAATTAATACTTTAAGTTCAGCCTCTTTTTGTTCCATAACTCTTTCAACTTTCAACTTCTCTGGTTGGGTTAGTTCAAAACGATGAACACAATTTTCTATTTACTCAATCTTTGTTCAAGTTATGTGCTTAAAGAACTTGCTTTTTCCCTTCTAAAGCACTGAAACGGGAACAACGGATATGGGAGGGGAAAGTTTAGCCCCGAACTCTTATCAAATTAAAAATTTCAATTCTATTACCGAAATTTCATCACCGACCGATTTTAAACCAACCATCACAAACCCCTTCTCGATCGCTGCAAGTGCCAATCATCCGACGAATCTGTGAAGATGGAAGAGATTGACTCAAGTAATGTTTATTGAGATTGCAAATCCCTGCTATTTTGGAGATATTCATAATGAAATTCTTACAAAGCCATTGGATGGAGGAGAGTATTACTTTCTTCCACAAAGGTAGTATAATACTCTTGGCTGTTTGAAACATCATAACACACTCCTTGAGCACTCCAATATTAGACGGGAAACTGTTTCTTCCATTCTTGTATTTTCCCTTCAAAGGAATTCCGCGACTTTTTCGACAAGTTTTTTTTATAGAGAAAGTATGTAATTGCTAGTACTTAATATTGTCCTAGTGTGCCAGGGGCCTTAAATCTAGTATTTCTTTGATCATCTCGCTTTTTCAATTGAATCCTACGGCCATTTACAAATCAGATGGAATTTACAAAGGTACATCAAACGTTAAAATATGGAAAAACAAGTCCCAGCCTCCCAGGGGCTCTTGGAAAAAGAATGAATAAATTTTGAATTCCAAGATACAGCCGTCATTCATAACTCATGATAACTCAAAGACACGCCGGTTTCCTTCTTTTAGAGTTTTATGATTTATAGGGATTTCACAAATGCAACTGTGTTAGAGAAGCATGGTTGAATATCTAAATCAGGTACTACATGAAATCTATGCATACTTCAGTGCAAGAACATATATTAACATTGATAACCACGGCGATTACCATTGACTCACACCATTGCTCAGAATTGTTGTTGGGACGAAATTGAGCAGATTGGAAAAACGTTAATGCCCTAATTGATTGAATTTAAAAGTAAAGGGATTTTTGGCCCAGATCTGCCCAACTGGATTGAATTTGAAACTAAAAAGCTCTTCAGGCCGGTTTTTCTGGTCCACTAGATTGAATTTAAAACTAAAAGGGTCTTTAGCACTTCAGACTTGGAATTGAAACCCTCTGAGTTGACTGAACTGAAACTCTGAAACCCTCTGAGTTGATTGAACACCACCATTTCCCGAAAAATCCTGCTGAATTTCTGGAAATGTGACTTTTCGGAGTCAGTATCATCCATGAAATATATATCCTTCCTTCCAATAATACCAATATTTGAAATGGTATTTCTCTTATGCATTAATATTTTATGCTATTGCTATACACAGACTTTATGCATTCTTTCGCACAAGCCTGCATTTGCTCGAGATCAATCACATCAATCTTGGATACTAAAATACGAGCAAAAAATCCCACCGTCAGGTCAGATTCAATGAGATTGATTCGAGTAACGTGCACACAATGATTGACAATAAGTTATTTCCAAAGGACTGAACAGGTTTTCAGAAATCAGAGATTGCACACCCGATACAAAAGCCTTTAGGTTTAACCGATAGGGAAAACACGAATGTTCTCTGAGCTATTTTTTGTGACAATTGAAATGAAGTCTTGTCTATTCTCTCTGATAAAAGTTATTCACTTGCTGCTAGGATTTATATTGAAGGAATGATTAGATGTTTTTGGGATGTCATTACAAACGCCACGAGCTTCAAAAATGTTTTTTTGAAAGACTTTAAGATGGAAATTCTAAAATGTGAGCGATGTGCATCGTAAGGGATAGGTTTTGGAGATGCAAAATATATATGTCTGCACATTTACGCCTGCCGAAATTTTGGCATATAAATTTTTTTTGGCCTCTAGAAACATTGTTTAA
>JAQFYM010002532.1:0-23101 GCA_034694785.1 Agrenia bidenticulata
AAATTAAGCAAAAAAAAAAAATTCCCTGTCTTTTAAGCACGTTTTTTCGTAACGAAGAAAATGTGGATATGCATATTGTACATTACTCGTACGCCTGTACGGGGGTGGTTTATACAATAAAGATAACCCAGGTTGCGGTTTGTTTAGGGGTTACTTTTTAAATTATATATTTTTTAAGTGGTAGGCAGTGTAAATTCAAAGTTATAACTGCTTATAAAACTGCAATCTGTTTATTCTGTTAGAGCGTGAGCAAATAAATACTTAAAAAAAACATATTTATGTTAGGCGTATATTCATGAAGTTTGAATTTCACGAACATATAATTTGAAAAGCAGTGTAAAAAAAATGCGGCTACATAGTAGAAAAGTAGCATATAAGCAAAAAAATGACAATTGTTTGGTAAAAATTTATGTGACGTAAATATGTATTCAATCGGTACAACTTTTTGCATTTAGGTTTACATACTCGTTTTTACAAAACGTTCTATAACAACATCTATTGCAAAATTTTTGTAAATGAAACGTGTATCAATACAAACTTGCATACAATAACAAGATAGAGGTATAACAAGTTTGTTATTAAATCCGCAAAAAAACTTTTATGCGGTCGTAAAAATAAACTTAAAACACAATCCCAAATATACAAAGTATAAAAAAGTACTCACATGTTCAAAAAATCAATCTATGAAGAAAACACAAGTAACAGCAAAAAAAATCTTAAAAAGACTTGCAATAAACATGTGTTTTTTTAGGCTTCTTTATAAACAGGGAAAAAATTGCAACACACTCGTAAAAACTCACAGCTTTCATTATATAGCATTTGCGTGTTTAGATCAAAGCAAAAACAAAGAGGCTAACACAAAAATACCAGGTTTGCATTAATTTTATAGTTTTTACTCTGTAAGAAGGTAGAAAAAAGTTAAAAAACATTATTATGTGCACTCTTAACATCTTTTTTGGATTTATATAGGTTTGAAAAAAAAAGGTTACTAGTTTTGTGTTTAACAAAGAATAGCAAAAAACAAATTTCATCCATGCAGTCCGTATTACGAACAGTAAAATTGTTGTTTTTACGTTGACTTTTTGTTGAAATAACTTTTATGAAGTATAAAAAAGTGTATAAAGATACGCTACAAAAGCAAAAAAAAGCTAAAGTCGGTAACGTGGTACGATTATGAAAGAGTAGGGGTGATGAATGCGTGTTACCACAGGAAGCTCGTCGTGAGGTTTACATGTTATAATAAAAATACCTCTGTATTTACTTACTTTTTCTTTTTATAGTTTTTCTTTTTATCGGAAACAAAGTTTCCATTTTAATAATTAATATGATACAATTGTATCTGAAATTTTCGAATTATAAAACATGTAAATAGATAGCGTTTTGTGGTTGAAAAACGCGATTTGATACACGTTCTTGCACAAGTTCGCTGGATCTCTTGATTTCGCCTTCTAAACGCCGATCAATACCCCTATTTTGCATATCTTGAACAGGGATCACGATTTGGGACTCCAACAAGTAAAATAAAAAACTGTTGTTCTGACGGCTTTTAATGTTTTCGGCATATGAAAAAGTTGTGCTTATTAGGTATTAGGATTTCGATCAATTAATCATAACAATATTAACGAAAAATCTTGAAAATTTTTTTTATGCTTGTTTATAAACTTTTTTGTTAAAGTGTTTCCTATTTTATTTATTGCATAACAAATGTTTTCTTTTTTTTAAAAAAAAATAAATAAAGTCTAATTACAATTTTCAAGAGATCCTGTAAGCCCGGGCCCCGGTGCTCTGCCAACAGTGTCTTAACGACGATTCCGCTTCACTACTGACAAAATTATTGTGCATATATTATTAAGTCGGCGTATGCATTTACAAACAACGAAAATCAGAAAAAAGAATCGTCGTTTTTTTTTTATATTAAAAATTCGTTTTTTTAAGCTGTATATTTCGTGTTAAAATATGCTGTTTTACTTTTTTATGTTTTGTGCTAAATGATTTTTCTATATTTCTGTAAAAACACTTTTTTTAAATCCATTGACTTTTTCTAAAAAATACAGGGGAAATATGTATGTTTGACGAAAATTTTTTAATAGAATATAGTGGGTTTCGTAATCAATATCGTATTGTTTGCAGTTATTCGTTGTGTTTGCAAACAGTCTCGACCGGTTGTAATCAATCTCGACCGTTTGCAATCAGCCTCGACTTGTTTAAAATCAATCTTAACCGTTTGTAATCAGCCTCGTCTGGTTTGTAATCGCAACTTAACAAGCTTTCAATATAAATCAACCGATTGCAATCAACAGTGACATATGTGCAATCAATCTCGACGCAATTTATTACAAAAAATACTTAAAGATATGGTTAAAATAAATAATAATAAGCAAAGTTTTAACATACATTTACATATTTTAAACAAAACTACGACAAAAAAAAACGAAGTTCGAAAAAATTTATGAGTTTTATATTTCTATAAACCACGGACAGTAAATAAAAATTAACATAAATATTATTTAAAAAGAAAATGGTAAGTTTTGTAGTGTTAGTATATGTATATTTACCGTCTGATTTAAAGATCTTTTATATTCAAATAGTAAAATAGAGAAATCTAAAAAATATACACCTTTTATACTTTTTTTTTGTGAATAAGTTAACATAACTGTAAAAACCATAATTTATTACTAAAAACCAGATCTGTACGTTTTTACCGCTTTAATATAGAAGATTTGACAGAAGAACGCAAATATACATATAAAAACACAATAAGAACTCACAATAATCTGTTAGAAAAATAATTATGTTTATAATTACATACAGTCTGAAGTTTATATATATATAATTTGTCCATTTTTTTTAAACTGCAATAGTTTCGTCGTGGTATTGTTACAATTTTGTTAAAGCCTGTTATAATTTTGCTTTTAATTTTTTATTATAACCAAAAACTTTTAGTATTTTTTGCATTTTAATTGCGTCGAGATTGATTGCAAACAGGTTGATGTTGATTGCACTCCGTCGAAGTTGATTGCAATCAGGTCGAGATTTATTGCAAACAAATCGAAATATTTTACAAACGGTTACAGTCAAAAGCAAATGAGGTGAGGTTGATTGCAAACCGTTGTGACTATTTGCAAAAGGTCGGGATTGTTTGCAACCAGGTCGAGATGCGTTGCAAACAATACAAGATTGAATGAAACACCCTTTATATTTCAAGGATGTTTTAATTTACAAAAAATATAGTTTTAGATATGAACAAAAACTTTTCATGATCCCTTATTCTCGATTATATTAAAGGTTTTTCTGTGTGAATAAAACTCTTTGTTAAATATAAATTTTCTAGACAATAAAAAAAAAAACAGAAAAAATACTCGACATGCATATTGCAGTAACGCACAGCAAGTAGATCAGGCAAAAGTAGCATTAAGAGAAAATGTTTTTTTATACATATAACAAAGTTGTAAAACAGCTTTCATACTGCTTCTATAGTGTAAATACACATAAATATCATCTAATACATTTGTTACGACTAATTATAATACAAAAGCATACAATTTTATATATATTCAGCATGAATTCAATTCATGTCTGTAATTATGGCTTGTGCTAGACTATAAGATGTGCATAACTATACAAAGCTTAAATATTTACGATTTGTAAATATCGAAGCGTATGTTGCAATAGGTACAATGTCAAACTAGTTGTGCAGATAGGCATTATGAACAAATTATATATGTTAAATATTTTACTTTGTATACTTAACCGTAAATCTATTACTTTGCATCTTTTAAAAAAATGAAATAAAATGAAATATAAATGAAAATTAAAATATCTTTTTTACTACAAAAAATCCTTTTTTTTCTGTTACTTTATATTTGGCGAATCGCAGACTAGACCCTCACAAGTAAAATTAGTAAAACACACATGTATTCATATTATAAAAGTTTTTGAAGAATAGTCTTATCTCTTAACTTTAAATACATTTTCAGGCAAAAATGAACAGCAAGTCGTATATAAATTCGCCAAGGTCGAGTGCAAAAAAGCCATGTTAGAAAAAAAAGCAATTTAATCGTAACTGCCATGCAATATAACATAGTAAAAATCAAAAAAAAATAAGTTTTTTACTCAAACACTAATCGAAAATAATCACAAATATGTTTTGTCTTATGTATTGTGGTGTTAGAAAAAATGCAAAACTATGAACAAACACTTTTAAAACAAAAAGTACCATACAAATTTGCTAGGTTTTGCATAGTCGTTCATATGGTACATTATTTTGCAAAAGAAGGCCGCGTAATATATTTTCAGTTAGTTTATACTTTTCATTAGTACATACACGTGTAAAAATATATTAAAATACCTAGATTACAGATAAGAATAGCAAAGAAAAATATTTATATCTTGATATATCATGGCCCAAAATTATAAAATGTATTTTTCTTAGTAGATCAGTAAATCCTGTAGTAAAAAAACTTGTTTTTACAAAGACAGCACGAGTTTTGATTGGTTATAGTAAAATAACACATTTTTACTTTTTTTTTATGCAGTTACCTACTTTAAAAAAGTGTAAAATAGGCTTATAAATTTTTTTTCTACAGATAATTTTTAAAATAAAAAAGACCTTTAAAAAAAAATCGATTTTATAAATTAGAAAGATAATTTATATTTTACAACTGTGTATTGCATAGTGTATGTAGTTTTAATGCAAGTCTAGTACATAAACAATAGTGATTATATACCTGTTTAACTTTTTCTTAGTTTATCGCAAGTTTACTACATGAAAAACATATAAACTGAAAAAAAACAGTATAAAAATGTAACAAAACTACAATAAATGCTTTAAGATATGTAGAAAATTGTGCTTGCTAATAAAAATGCAGTTTCTACAGTAGTTTATGAAGTTTTGCATCGAAACGACTTAAGTGCCTTGATATTGTATAAACAAAACCTGTAAAAAAGAACTCACTAGAGGCAAAAGCACTAGGGCTCCCGGCGCAGAGTTCCTCTTTATAAAAAAAATATTTCGTGCATAAAAAATAACAAAATATGCTGACCTATGTTTTTGTCAGAAAAAATAAAGGCTTTTTTTACAACAAAAAACATTTGTTAGGCACAGAAAATATATTTTTCTTTGCAATTTTAAATGCAAAATTACTAAAAATCTTTAAAACTAATTTGCGACATTTTGGAATATGCGTATTCGAAAAGGTTTGCTGAACATAAAATATACTAGTTTATACTGACCTAATGTTTATAAATATGAAGTATATAAGATTTGCGCATTTTTTAAGTACTAGTTGTTATACTACTTAGTTTTAATCAGCAGTTCATTTTAAAAAAATAGTAAAAAAAATCATATAAATTTTTATGACAAAAACCTGCATGGATATGCTTTTAATATGCAATTTGCGAATAAAAAAGTATAATGCGCTTGTGTCAAAGCACTCTTTTATCTATGACTTCGAAATTGTTGTATTAATGCAAATTGCAATCGTTAAACTTTGCGGCTTAAACATTTATATTTTTGCTATAAGAATCTATGAAAAAAGTAACTGTTGGTTTTTTGTTGGTGTTGTTGTATTCTAAGATAGTTATACTACAACGATCATTTATTTTGTTTATAGTAGGTATATTTAAAATGTGTTAATACCTGTATTTTTACAAAATTTATACAACACGTGTTTTTTGAGACTATCTAGTATTGCTTTTTTTTTTGTTTTTTGTATGTATGTTGTTATTTAAAAATACAACCTTGCATTAACTAGTACTTTGCAGTATAAAATTTGCGTTGCACGTATTTGAGACAACTGTTATTCTACGGTCTGTGCTAATTTATCTTTAAGTTTAGTACAACTAAACTATCACTGAGATACAAAATGTATTAAAAAGTCAGTATAGAAATTATTTTAGACATAAATAAAGTTAGGACGTGTTTTTTATTGTATTCAAATACAAATAGTAATTTGTTTTCGTTTTTTTTCTTTGAGAATACTTGTTAACTAACGTTTATTTAATAAAAAATGCCGGTTCTATCTTGCATCTGTATTGTGTCTATAAAATATTGTTTTTTAAAGTATTTTTTTTGATGGTAATACGCTAAAACAAAAAAATATTTTTTTGTCAATTTAATAAAGCTGATTCAGGAATGAAAAATTTAGTTATGCCGCAAAAACACGAACTAAATTTTAAGACCGTGTAAAAAATTTTAATTTCTCAAAACTGTAAGAGGGCTTCTTAAAAAAAGACATCTTTTGGGCCAATATTATTTTAATGGGGCCTTGTGCACATTGAAACTTGTATACAATATAAAAAGATTAAATTATTTAGGGTATGCTTTTTTATCGTGTAAGAGCACAGTTAAGGCAAAAAAATTGCAATATAAAAAAAATGAAGAAAAAATACAAGCTAAAAATTTTTTTCGTGCTGGTATCTCATAGTACATTTGTAGAAAATAGCTCGATATCATTTAACTGTTGTAACTACACCTCGAGGTGGTGAAAAGTAGATAATTTGATTTGTGCCAATGGTGGGTCATAAAAAAAAAACTTTTTTTTATTTTTTGACATGCTGATAAAAAACTATAATGTAAAAGTTTAAAAACAGTGTACCATCGATAGACAAATAAAAATTCTTGATGTTAAAATGCAAATAGGTGTTTAGTTTAGCAAACTGTCATTTTTGTAAAATTTGAACATAGAAAACTTTGTTTTATATTAGAATCTTAAATATTATTTAATGTTAAAAATCCGTATAAAAAGTTTTTAAATGCAGGTAAATTGTATTTGCATATATGCAAATATTGCACTTTACTACAAGTTAGGTCGAAGATAATGTATAACAGTATATACGTAATCATGGGTCATAGTTAAAAAAGGGCTATATAAAAATCTAAACATGCAAACAAGTAATTTAAAAACAAGATTGATATAAATATAATCTACAAACCTGCTTATATACCAAAATAGTTTTATTTTACAATGTTATTATCTATTCTGCTGTCGTATTTTTTTGTGGTTTTTGTTAGTAGACTCCAAGCAAATATTATAGCACAATATAGAAACATCTTTTTTTTTTGCATTTGCAGCTGAAAAAACAGTTTTTTTAGATGAAAAAGAACCCTTGTAAACTTTTTAAAATTTTGGTTTTCAAATAGAATCTAAAACCGTTAAACCTTTTTTTTCGACCCCCTTGAAAACGGTAAATCATAAAAAATCTATAGAAACATTGCAAAAGTATAACAAATAAATACATATAGAACCAAGGTAAGTTTTTGTTTTATCTTACTATTCTTCTTATTTACTGAAAAGATCAGTGTGAGAGTTTTCCAAACATAGACTGACACACAAAGCTGCATGGCAATATGAGCAATATAAAACTACAACTTTACAATTGTGATGTACTACAGTGTTTTTTTAATTCCTTTGTATACTTTTATCATTTTTTTTTTGGCCAGCATACGTTTTGAATGTCTTTTTTTTTTTTGTTGTTTTTTTTTCCACACAAGTAAAACTTAAATTTCTACAGAAAATCGTAAAACTTACATTTGTAAACTAAGTTTAGTTATTTTTTGTTAGTCAATTTTATTGCAAAATGTTTTTTATGAAATATTTGTGAAATGAAGCATCATGCTAATAAGGTAAACTAATTTTTTATGGTAATTAGTTTTGGTTCTTTCTTGTTGGATAACGCGATTTGATTCGTAAACCTTTTTTTTTTTTACCCGTATGTTACTCGTAATCTTTTTTTACAGTTGGTTTTTTAAATATCTATTCTTTGTATAGTGTGATATTCTTTTAAATATTACGCCATGATGAAATAGACCCTATATTTTTTTTTTTCATAATACATTATAAAATTATAGCCGTTTTTCGATCGGTTGACAAAACCGTTTTTAGCAGAAACCGTTTACAGATAAACGATTTTCGAATCTCTTAAAAGTTTTTTTATATGATATATTAAACCGTTTTTATAATTTCTAAGCGTTTAGTTCTTTTTCAAAATAATATTTATTTAATGTATTTAAGAAATGAAATGACTTCTATAAAAGAAACAAAAATCAGTTTTATACAGTGGTTTTAGAAAACTGTTTTCTTTGTACCTTTATACAAAGTTTTTCTTTTACCTACTTACATTTTTTATCCATAATGAATTTCATAGCGAAGTTAAGATGAAAATATATAAATTTTTTTCGAAGAACACCTCAGGGTATAAATCGACAACCTTAATCACTATAAAGTATCTTTACGCTCTAAATCAAATTTTGAGACTCACAGGGAATTATGTCAGCAACACTTTCGTTTATACCTAAAAGTCTTGTAAATTATAAAATTAATCTTGGTAAAAATACATTTACAGCGGTTTTTTTCTCTTTTGTGTTCCTATTTCTGTTCTTCGTATAATTTTAGAAGCTCATATTTTAAATCTCTTGTTAAGTGCAAAATGGTAGCATTTTATACGTAATTTATAAAAATTTCAAGAAACTTGTATAGTGAAGTTTCTTAAGAGACGGCACTAAATAAAATGAAAATGAAATGTCGTTCGTATAATGCCCAATCTTTCCGGTTATTTTTATTACAGAAACTTGAAAAATATATGAAAAGCCGAAAAGCTATGAATACTAAAAAAACCGGTTTCTATAAAACAAGGATTTAAGAAACGGGTTTGATTTAGTTTTTAGAATACGCCGCTGAGAAACGAAAAACCGTTTTAAAAATGACACTCGATGAAAAAGATACGATGTATTTCAAAATCTCAGATTCAAAAAACCATTAGATGATAGAAAAAGTCGTATCACGAAAGAAAAAACGGGAATTTTTATTTTCTTTTTGCAAACTGATAATATCTCTTTTTTCATTTAAGTTTTATTTTCTTGAAAAATATTAGTGCTCCAAGATTTAATTTAAGTGTTGGACTATATTTCTCTTTTCTTCATAAGATTTTGTGCAAGATTATAACTGTTTTTATGGTTATCCGTATATATAACTTGATTTTTATTTTTATTTTTGTTAAACTTAACAGCTAAAATCAATGTTCTCTATATATTACTAACTCGTTATATAGTGACAAAAGATGAGACAAATGTTGTACGTAAATCTTCCACGAAAGATAATGTCATTCCAATTGTAATTATTAAAATAGGCTACTGAAGATGCCTTTTATAATAAGAATTGTTACTTAATTTTTAATTTTAGTCAAGATGAGAAAAAATTGGTCTTTTAAATAAATAGTTTCGGGATATTGAAAAGCTTTTCCACTGCTCACAAGAAATATATAAAATAGGCAGTATTATCGGACGTGACTTTGTTTTAAAAACTTTTAGGCAATACTATTTTAAAACAATGTTTTAAAAATTTAATAAAGTGTTTCACAGTCCGACATTTGTTTTTTTAGGCTAAAAATTTGCCGATTTTATAGTGTAGCAAAAAAAAATAAAAATATCGTAGCTTGCTAAATGTTTACGCAGTATAAAACGTTTTTTTAAATACAATAACTGCAGGGTGAATATATATTTGTAAAAGGACAAATATATTTATCTGCTCTATAAAAAATCTAAAATAAAACAATTACTGCAATAAAACAAAAATAAAAACGTAAAGTGTCAATAATAGGACATTTTCATGAGGAAAAAAAACAAAAAGTAAGGAAAAATCAAAAACCATAAAAAAAGACATGTTTTTAAGACCCCCCGTAATTTAAATGCCAAAAATTGAAAATTGTCGTTCGTATGATACAATAAGTTGTATTTTATGTAAGTAGAGAACAGTATATTTATTATTGATATATTTTTATGTTATTATTTTATTTTCTAAATTATAGGTCAGCATTTTCATACATGGCGATGAGAAATTTAAGTGAAACAGAATTAAGATATATAAATAAATGCTCATAATAATTAAAGATATATAAAAGCTCTGAAAACAATTTTTTTTTACCAATAATTTTTTTATTTCTTCTCTTGTTTGATTTTGCAGTAACATTAGACATGAAGAGCAAAAAAAAAAGAAAATAGGACCTAAATTTATTTTAGGTTTTCTCAGCGCTCACGCTAAAATTTATTTTCATTTTTACATTCAGATGGTATTCTATGTGATTTGGGGGTCATTATTAAGGCACAGCATAAAATCTTAAAAAAATGTCTTTTTGTAGACATTTAACACAAACTCTTGCTTTTTTATGCTTTTATAATAAAATCATCCAATTAAAACTTGCTAAACCCTTTTTATTTATTTTTCGAGCGGCATCAAACAAAAAAATCACAGGATAATGTTGTATGTAGAAACCATTATGCAATTCTTGACAATATAACGATTTTTATTTGGATATAAGCCCTTTGTAAGAGCATTTAAACGTAAAATGTGCCTTTATGCTTTTTTTTTATGCTTTTTAATAAAAGAAATGCGTTTTAAGCCGCTAGTATCATTATTCTACTGTAATATGCTTGTCGATAATAAGGACATCTTATTTACACCCTGTCCTTATTGTTGGTTTTATACCTAAAAACAGCTCTATGTAAAACATGAATTACAAATCGCAAAAACGTTCTTACATGCAAATTTTGCGCGCAATCATTAGATCATGCAATTTTACGCATTTTGCAGTATTTAAATGCCAAATTTGACAGCCTTTTGACTAGTGAATTAGATAAATTAAGTTTATAGAAATTTGGAGATAAATGATGTGATCTAGATTGAAAATGCAATAGTTTGTAAGTATTGAAATACTCTTTAATTAGGAAGAAATATTCTATCATTTTAAAAGCATTTAAGAAGCAGCTAGAAAATTAAACAGTAGCATTTACATTTCTTATTTATGGTATCTAAAGAAGATATTGCATTTCGCTTCATCCAACACTTATTATCGACACAGTACGGTAATAAACATACCAAAAAAAGAAAACTATAAATTATATTTTTAAATTTTATAATAAAACCACAATGAAATCTATCGTCTTTCTTTTTTTTTAAAAAATTTACATTAAAATACAAATGTCAGGTCATTCATGTTGTTTTTTTTACAAATACAAATGATTTAAGTATACGAAAAAAACATATGTACACTGCAGTAGATATTTTTTGCAAGTTTAAATCTAAAACAAAACTCAACCTTTTCCAGAGGGATATATCTATGTGGCCTTGCCATAAATAGGCATACAAAAATAATTAAAAACTTCCTACGCTACTTTTATAGCAATATATTTACATTGTGTGTTAAAAGTTACATTCATACATTCTTTTTAATACTTTTATGTCATTAAAACGTATATCGATAACATTAAAGTAGAAATAAATTTGTTTACTTGTTTTAACGCTTTTTTATACAGAAGATTATATTTATGCAATATTTGAATTTTTTTGAGCAAAATTTTTTTCGCAAGTTTTTTGTTTCTCTTTGGCGTGTTATTACGAAAAAATGTTACACAAAATTCTCATTTATAAATTTTATTCTATTTTGAACCAACGAAACCTAAAAAAATACACGTCTTTATGCTTCTTAGTACTTTTTTTTATAATCCCCTAATTAATGTTTTTTTAAAATGTTATAATCTAAAACGTGCATGAACATATGTTCCATTTTTCTTATAAGAACCGTTGAATAGCAATATATATTTCTGTGTTTGAAAATACGTACAAAACCAACATATAAATCATTTCCGTTATGTTTAAATTTTACTCCAAAAGCAGTGAAAAATAATTTTTATGAATATTAAACTACAAATAATATAGGCAACATATAAAGCAAATATGATCGCTGTAACAATAAATGTAAATATACAGCACAAGAGTTTTGCCGTAAGAATGTTTGTATTTTATTGTACTATTATCTAATAACACTTTAAGTTCAATATACGTAAAATCGAATCATGTACGAATTTGCAAAAGGTAGAGCCGTACAAAAATATTGTTAAAGTTTGGTTTGCTATATAAGTCTTTAAGCTTTATTAAAAGTAAAATTATTTTTATCTATCTAATTTTTTTTCTTTTTTATATCATTTTCTTTTTTTAAAAGGTTTCACTTAAGCTATCTAAAACAGTAGTTGTATATATAACTTGCAAATTTTGTCCTGTGATCAGGGACTGCGGAAGGCACAAGGGGGCCCGGGGGTAATTTTTTTTTTTCAGTAAAGAAAGACCCTTAATTTTTTTTTTGATATAATTTTCTTGATCAAATGATTTTAAAACACTGCGAAAAACACACATAAAAAAAAATTCATAAAGTGTTTTTTTTTGGGCTGTAATAGTTGATTGTATATTTTCCAGTGTCTTTGTAAAAAGTGCTTTCTACTATTTGTAAAACTTTTATAAATTCACTTAACACCTATATTTTGCGCAATATTTAAGTTAAGAATCTATATTTTCCTTTTTTAACAAGGAGGCGTTAGGAAACTTGCTTTACTTTTCTTCTCGAAAATATTCAAATACAAAAAACTTCATGTTATATTTTTAGTTGTCTGTTTATAATTAACATATGTGGATTTTTAATACCATATTTCAATTTGTAAGTTCAATAGCCTTTTTTTTAAAAAACATAATAATTAAGGCGCGCGCTGCAAGCCTTCCGCATTTAGCCGCCTACAGGCAAGCAATTAAAAATTTGCACAAAACATGCATTTGTCGAAAATATGGAGAGATGTTTGGTTTTAGTACAAAAATTACTATTTTTAAAAATGCGATGTTTTTTTAGTTTTTGTATTATTTTTATTTTCTTGTTAAAAAACAAACCAAAATATTATTTTTGTGTGGTTTATGTCTTTTATTATCAGCCAAAGCTGTTTTTTACATTTTAATTATTGTCTTAGCTTTATGGTTTGCTTTTCTTTTGCCTTAGATGGCAGACTAGGCATAGACGTCGCGCTGCGCGCGCCACAATAATCTATTTTATTTTATTAGTTCTGGCAAAAAAAAAATCTAACAAAAAAGCGAGAATGCACTGTAACGAAAAACTATATAAATCTATAGCATAGACTTAAGACATAGACAAACTGCTACAAAAAAACATCATTTTTAAAAAGGTAATGCAAAACATAGTAACAAAACACCATCGAAGGATGTTTTTTTTTTATTCTCGTTCTGGAATTCAGAAATTGCTAAATTTATATACGTATATGTACAAAAACATATGTCTTAGTTTGTTGGCGCTAAAATTGTGTGCAAATGTTATATGGTTAGTCGATTAAAATGTCCGCTATGTTTTCTAATGCAAAATACAGATTTATAAAGTTTTTAATATGGTTTTAACAAAACAAAAGAGTTTTATATATTTTTTTTTTTTTGCAAAAGCGTATTGATAATACAGAAAGTAAACTTATAAACTAAATATCTGTACTTCACGTAGCACATGGGCTTATAAAAAATATATACATACATTTAAAAACAAAGGGTATATTAATTGCAAATACTTTAACCGTTTTGCGTAAAAAAAAAAAAACATATATTTAAATTTTATAATGTACGAAGTGCCTTTTTAATAAATGACAATGCAAATTCCTTTGTAAAAACACAGGAAAAAAAAACTAAGAATTGCATTCTACATAAGCGACACATCTAAAAAAAATACGGTCTGTATATTGTATTTGAGCTTTTAAAATCCAACTGCAAACCGTTAGTCCATTTAATCTAGTATTAAGCTAGATGATATCTGAAGTTAAGTTTTTAGGCACAAAAACTGACTTAGAAAACATTTTTTGTACTTTAAAACGATTTTAAAAATATCACACAAGGCAAAACATTTTAACAGCATTGTATGTTATTAAAAACGACATGCATGATTTTATTATTGACTCATAGTAAATAAGTTTAAACAGATGATTTCTTTTTTTGCATGTTCGAAATTTTTTTTTTGTTAAAAAAAAATATATTTTAAAAGCCACACGAACATTGTTTTGTATCCAAAAAATGTCGTAAATATATGAATAATACAACAAGACGTTTTCGCAAGGTTCTTATATTAGAGACAGTTAGGACAGAAATAAATCCTCCTAAAATACAAAAATGTTTTATATAAAAGGGATAAAAAAATAATAATGTATAAATAAAAATTGATGCAGGCATATTTTTTTACCTGCAGTAACATGGCAAAAAAAATATAGTAATTGTTTAAATATTTTTTAAGCGGGTAATTTTTGCCTTTTATAAAATACAAGCAATTTTTTAATAATTGTAAAACAAGTATGCATAAAATAATTAACATATGTACAATAGAACGATTTAGAAATTGCATATATCTTTGTCACTATTACGTTTTGTAAAAAATTTAGCACTTATCCGCACTCAATTCGAAATGTCTTGTTAAAAACAACGTAATACATCTTGCATTAAGTTGATCATGACCGTCATGTTTTTTTAGTTCGATTTTAGTGCATGATTTGCAGTTGGGGTTTTTTAAAATTATAATACACTTTAGTCAATGGTTTATATACATCTAATTTACACAAGGATCAAAAAGAAAGAATCCCACAAAATCTATAGCCTTTAAATGGTGCATTTGCGTTTTTCTTGTTAATAAATTTGTTTAAGCATTTTTGCTATTTTATAAGGATCTATCATAGGTTGAAAAAACAAAAAAAAAAAAGGAAAGGTCATACTATAGTAAGAAAATCCTAATCGCAAATTGTTTTTTGCGTCGTAGGAGTCTTATATTGTCGCGTCATATTTTAAACGAATACCATTTCATAGCATATCTAACGTTTAATCAATACAAACGTTATAGAAAATATATTTAGATTAATAACCAAAAGATTGTTTAGATGAACATAATTGTTTATAAAGTATGCGCTAATTGCGTAAACTTTAAAAAAAAAACGACATTCTTTTATAATGCTAACCTATACGAGATGAAAAATTATTTGTATACTTGTATATTTATAAGCCAACAACAACTTTTGATTCTATTCTGGAAAGTTAAACGGGACACCTTACAAGTAAAATTTACTTTTACGTATTTTAATAGCCTTAACTAGTCGAAAATTGTATATATACTAATAAACAGGTCAAAATGTTATCCTATTCAAGAAAAATGTATTGGTTTTTACATCCTTATCTAAAATAAGAGGTACTCTTGTTAAATAACTACATACAATAGAAGTTGACATCATATTATAAAAAAAAGAAAACCGCAAAATTTTAAAAAATCATACACATTCACTCATGGTCGTCAGGAAGAATTTTTTCAAGAGAGGAACCAAAAAATGTAAATATCCTTTAAACAAAAAAAAGTAAACTCTTTCCTGCTTTTGAATATTTTTTAAGGTGTTTTTTAAAATATTTAAGGGGGCAATTACATCTTACTTTAATCAGGCGCAAAAAAATATAAAAATTACGGCGGAGTAAAAAAATGCTACTTTTTGGAACTTAAGGTAACGGCATAAATTTGCCTTGTTTTTGAGTTGTGTTTTTACGCTTTGTAAAATTTTAATGAAGTTGGTAAAAATTTGAGCTGCCTTTATGACTTTTCTTAGCTAAGTGACATTCAAACTATATGTAAAAAATATATATTTATACCGTTTTTTTAAGTACAATAGAAAGAATACTATGTTTAACACTATGTCAAAAAAAAATGTTAAGTATTGCAAAAAAGCATATTAGATGCGTTACGTCCACAGTTTTTCTAATAGACTTTTTTTTATATACTATTGTATTATACAAACCGTGCACTTTGTTATACAACGTTTATACGTAACTTGTATCCCTATATTTGAAACTTGCCAGTCTTTTGGTACATTTAAAACATATCTTTTGTCTAGGTCAATATTAAACGCGTCGTTCCTGTAATATTAACTGACATAATTTACTATCTCAAAAAGAGCAGTTGTATGTTTGTTATGCGTAAATGTTTGTAATCCGGTATTTAAAAAAGCCTTATCGTTGGCTTTTCAAACCACAATATTAAAAAAAAAACATACATGTTTATATCATAAATTATATTCTAAAACAAAAGTACACTTGATGTGTTGGTTTTCTTATGTGCCAAGAGCACGCTATTTCTCAGTTTTCCATAAATGATGGTTAATGACAGAAGGAGGCTCACATTGTACCTTTACAAATAGATAGGTATAAAATCGAAAAATATGCATATTTAAAAATGACACCTGAATTTATTATAGCGTAAGATAAATTTATTATTTTATATTATTAAATCTTATACAAATTTGTAAAATAGGGGCTCTTTTTAAGCGGGGCTCAGGGGAACCCCCCCTCCTTCCGGAGGCCCTTTACAAGTAGTTTAAATTATTTTTATTTGTAAATCCGAGAATATAAAGCTATTTGACTCAAAAGTTTCGCGTATAAAAAATTCTTAGTTTTCTGATCTATTTACTTATAACTATTTGTGTAATTGAAAATCCTTATATTCTGCATTATTTTTTTTTAAAATTAGAGTTGTCGAAAATACTTTTTTTTAAAAATCTACGAATAATAAATACACCAAATTTTGATTAATCGACTTGACGAATACTCTGATTTTCGATCACTTGAATTTTTGAATACGAAGATTTCCGAATAATCGGATATCCTAATGTTTGGATTTTTAGATTTTTCGGATTTCTTAATACTCGGACTTCTCTTAATTTGGGTTGCTTAATATGTAGATTCCTTAATACTCGCATTCATAATAAACATATATTCGCATACTCGGATTTCCAAGCAATTAGATTTTCGAATACTCGGATTTCCTAATACGCAGATTTTAGAATACTCGGATTTTCGAATACCTGGATTTTGCAAACACCGTGATTTTTAAATACAAGGATTTTTTAATAACCGATTTCTATATAGTCGCATTCCAAATGCTCGGACTTTTGAATGCTTAAATTTCCGCAAACTTTTGTTATAAATACGTGATTTTTTTAACTAACGACGGACAAGAATCGTGTTTAAAGCGATTAAATTTGTTATATACTATATGTGTTGCATAAGGGTATTTTTAAATGCGTATATTTCACATTATTTGTGTATTAGGCACATAGAATATAATTTGAAAAGATGTAAGATACTGGATAAACAAATAAAAATTGAAATGCCTCAAAAAAATATAAAAATGTATACTACACGTGTATTTAGTTTTAAACCACAAAAAAGAAAAAAAAACTTATAATTAGAGTCGTTAATATAAAGAAGAACTGCGAATGTAAGTATATAGTCATATAACCGTAGTAAAAAATATAGAAATAGGTAAATAAGTATATTGTACATTAGACGATAGCGCAATAAATAAGGAAACGTTTTACATTATCTTTTATAAGCAATTTTAATTCAGCACTGTTTTGTTTAAAATCATTTACATTTTTGTTTGTGCTAAGATATCTTGGTAGTTTCTAGGTCTTCATTATTCTGTATACTTTGAGCAAATTTAAACTCATGATTGTGTCGTATCAATAATATGTCCATACCTGCATCGTCTTATAAATTAGCTCTTAACATTGCTGAGCTCTTGTATAGACAATTGACATCGTATTACTGCAGCTTGTCTTACAGGAATAACACGTACTTTGTGCATGAGAAGTTACTTTAGAAAATTAAGTATTATGACAGTAAGAAAACCCTCCATAAAGGCTTTTAGGTCGATTAATAACGACATATAGTGCGTTAGGTAATATCTATATTCCATTCTCGTCTGGTCTGTCTAAGTTTACTACATGATCTAAGAATAAAAGCAAATTGTAAAACGCTTTACATAATAATCATGCAGACTTAGCCTGCTTGAAGCACACTTTTAGGGCTAATATATATTGATATTATAAACTAACGTGTATTCTTTCCTTATTGAGATCCCCAGTTTGCACCAACTGTTTGTGAATATTTTAAAAAATCATAAATGGCATATAAGAATCAATTGTGCTTGTAAAACTGGCACGTGATTTTTTATGTTTCTTATTTATATTTTTTTGGATCTCATAAGTTTTCTTTAATGCCTTTCCAACAAGCGTCGGCAAATATTTTTACTTCTTTATCGGACAATAAGATTATGCAAATGCCTATATCTAAAATACCGTTTAGTATTTTACAACGCAGTTTGCATTCATGGATTTATCTGTATATGCTGCGCAATAGAGTAGTAACACAAAGGTTTTTCAACTAAAATTCTTGTAGCCGCAATCATTTTCATTGCGTTTTCATTGACCGCAGTATTAACTTTTATGATGTATTGACGGCAAAAATCACATGCTTTTTTAGGAAATTCCGCCTTTAATAAGTCTATATTATTTTTCTAAATGTAGCGTTATAGGAATATTTCTTTGCTAGGATATTAGACAACAAAAATGAAAACTAGAATATACTTTTTGTTAATATGTATACGTAAAAGCATTGTATGTGATTGTCACCTATTTTTCCTTTGCTGCTTTGCAATAAGTATGCCCGCAATTCCCGCGACAATCTTTTTGTTTTTTTTTCTCTTTATCTTTCTAAGAATATTTTCGTGTCTTAAATCCTTCTTTTTTTCTCATCTGTAAAAAGATCTAATGAGAGCATTGAGTTGTTACAACAAATAACACTATAATATTATGAAAGAAGTGACAGTATTATACATTTTGATGACTTATCCTAACAGACCCAAATTTTTTAATGCCGTACGTTTTATTGGCTATGCTTTACAGTTTTTTATAGCAAAATATACTTAAATGTGCTTTGTTGGGATATGTCTATTCGAACTACTTGTGCCAACAAAACTAATTCGTATTTACGTACAGACTGACACATGCGGTCAAGTGTTGTTTCGTGAAGAGCGTCAATTTTACACCAAATTTCGTCTCAGTGTCTAGTACATAGATGTAATATAATAGTTTCTGTGGTTAGTTTGCATGGCTTATTATCTTGTTACATATGTTTCTAGTCAATTTATGTAAGTTAAAAATATTTAGAGTAATTTTCATGTTAAATTTTTTGGATAAAAAATATCGGGTTTTGGGCCATTTTTTTACCCGATACCCGACGGGTTGAAAAATTTTGCGCCAGTCGGGTCGTATTTAAGTATATTATACTATTAATTTTACCGTTTAATTTGCTTTAATCATGTTTGTATCGAGTTTAGAACCGCACTAGGTTGTACCTTTTATCCTAGTGTGATTTTCCATGTAACTGGTTTAAACAAAAATTGTTATTCACGACACAATAACAAAAAAACCATCTACAGTTATGCCTAATGCGCACACTTTTGTGTTTTTTTGTAGGTTTTGGCTGTGTTAGTAACAAAGGACCCATTTTTTCCTTGTAGAAAAACGATATGTAAAAAAATAAAACAAAAATACAGCATTGGAACGTATTAACACGTTTATTTTTTATCTGATGTATTGATAAATAGAAATTTTTGTATTTTTAATATTAATCTTGCATAATTTATAGGAAATATTGTCTAGACCTATACCCAACTAGCTAAATGCTAGCACCTATTTGACTTTCGGGTAAAGAAAATGACTCGTCGCCCGACTTCTTTTTACTACCCGATTATCATTTTTTAATGTTTCAAACAGCATTTGACTATGAAATGTGTAGAATAATATCATTCCAATTTAAAAAACAACCAGTTGTCGTAATGTCATATTTTTTTAGTAGTTGCAATACATTGCTTGTATGACATAACCGATAGTTATTAGACTTTTTGTATTGATTTATAGTCTCACAAACTTACAAAACACACAAAGGTCTTTAAAAAAACAAAGTTCTGGTTTTTTTACCTATTGCCGGTACATGCTGTAAAATTAAAGGTATATTTATGTATACTCATATAGTTTTTGGGCAATTTTGTTGCAAATAATCTTGTTGATAGAATCTTTTAAGAGTAAAAGAAAGTAATGTGTCGATGTAATCACAGAAGAAGATAACAGTCATTTACAAGATATATAAGTACAATAAAATTTTATCCAAAATGACATAAAGAAGTCTACATGGAGAAAAATATAATATTGAAAAGAATCTTTTAAATAGCTTTTACTTTTTTCGTAAAAACGATGAACAGCGTTGTAAACATACAAAAAAAAACAAAACTGTATAAAGATCTATTTTTATTGTTTTTGTATCCTATCCTTACTTTATGCAATTTTTTATCCCAAAAAAATTTATAACGTCGTTTTTTATTAATTTCCAATGCTTCAAAACATTCAAGAAATCCACCAAGGTTTACGTTGATAGTATTTTTGCAGTATCTATAGTATGCAAATCATCAGTTATTTTATTAGATATTTTTATGCACATCTTAATTTATATTTTTCTTAACTCACTAATTCATGCAGCTTATATTCATAAGGACCAAAAAAATTTACCGAAAACGGAGAACTGGTTCGTAAAATATACAAGAAAAATGATAAAACAGCAACCGGTGTTGATTTTTTAAGTTCAACAAACAGAATTTAAAAACACATAAGGATTAAACTATTTAATTTATGATTAATGAAGCGTAAAAAAAGAGGATGACTCCTATTACAACAGTTGTATAGCACAATTATGTAAAAGACAAATTATGTGTATAAACAGCGTATACGCCGTTTGTTGTTTATATGATTTTTTTTTTGCAGATATAGATTAGATTTTTTTAAAAAAATTGCTTTTTTTGTTAGTTATAAGACTAAAAAAGACTAATTACCATTGGTCCTTGCTTTTTATTGTGCGAACTTATGACATGCATTTATATGTTCGAAAGCTTTTTATAAAAAAAGCTGTATTTATTTATTTTTAAACACCTTTCCAACAAATACCTGACGTACATTAACCGATACCCATGATACCTAAACCTTACTCGTCGGTTCATATCCATAATTTTGCTTTTTAAAAATCGGGGTAAACTAGGATCTAGCTCCAATATTTTTGAAAAGGGTTAAATAAATCCCGTGTGTTTATTAAAATGGTTTTTTATGGACGTCATTTAATACTAAATAGAACGTTGGAATATTAATTTCTGTTTAAATAAGCTTTTTATGTTGTTTTGCACATTTGTATCGTTTAAAGTTTCATTTTGTAAAATTTTTGGGGCATTTTTGCTTTTATTAAAAATCAAATGATGTTGATACATTTTATTTACCGTAAAAGGACAGAATACAAATTTGTCTTTGTTGATGTGTAGTTCGAAAAGAATTGTTGTAGTTATAACACTTTTTTTTGAACTATTAGGATTCACTATTATATAAATTTTTAATAGCAAATGTCATACAATAAAAAATTTATTACTAACCAATAGACCGGCAAATATAAAAATCACATTGCCAAAACTGGAAAAAATATTTTATGGGTAATACAGGAAAAAAAAACTTCGCTAAAAAAATGTATCGATCAAATTGTATAAATTTATTAAAAAAAACGATAAAAACCATGCCATAAAAAAACCCTATAATTTTTTTTAAACAATGTTTACTCATACATTCCTCTCTTATATACCAAAAAATATATACTTGTGCAATGAATAATTTTATAAACTAGTGATAAAGTAATTAAAAAAAGCTTTACAGGAAAGATAAAGGTTAAAGTCAGGCGTGTATAGTTTTCAACGGTATTCTGTGTTATTTACTTATAAATATTTTGTTCTATATGTTTTTTTTGTCTATTTACTTTGGTATTTTTACAATTGTTACGGGTAATTCTTTTATTTAGATAATATGAGGATCTAAGGAAATTTTCAAAAACTAAAACAAATGTTAATGAGTTTATTCAGCTATAAAATTACTAGATCGGTTGTTAAAAAAAGCGGCAGTGCAATAGTATGACAATATGTTAACATCTAGTTGGTGTTACTATATAATATAGTATGTATGTTTTTTAAGGGACATTAGTTTATAGTATAAACAGCTGTGTTGTCAACGTGTTTTGTTTTTATGAAATTTCCGAACTAAAATAATTTTTACGTAAATAACATCAACACGAATCTGCAAGTATTGTCACGCGTCAAAATACTAAACCGTGCCAAAACGGTACAGCCGAGATATTACAGAGATCACGCAGAACAAAAATCCATGAGTAAAATTATAGTATTAAGTATAGTAGTATTACTCTAAAACAACACAAATTTTTAAATGTGTGATAAAATAAGTTAACTTTATTATTTTAAACCCAGAAATAAAAGGCAAAAAAGAGTAGTTATATAATAGTATCATAGCATATCAGCTTTTGTATATTGTGTATTTTCTGTAGTAATCCGTTTAGTTTCTTGCAAATGCAGAAAATTAAAGCGTCGGTAACCGTTTTGGCTGCAAAAACGTGTTGGCATTAGAAACAGGCGCGGCACGCGACAATTTTGCATAAGAATATAAAACGTGACGCATGTGATTTGTTTGTCGTAGCACAGTATTAAAAAAAGATACTCGAACTATTACATTATAACATATTTAATTTTGTAAAAGTCATCAAAAGACACTCAAAAACATTGAAAACTGTTATTTAGTCCTGCAAAAGTGTTTTTACGTGTATTTTGGCTGGAAAATATTTTTATAGTCATTTGATCAATTTTTTGTATTTTTAAGATAGCCTATACTAGTATCACAGCCAAAGGTGGGTTCATGGTTTTTTTGAGGGGATGTAAATAAAAAATTTCTGAATAAATATACGTGGGTTGTTGATATTGCCCGCGAATATTTGCTACTTTTACTTTTGACAATTACCAAATTGTATTGCTTATTATTTTTAGTTTTTTGTTGTTCTAAAAAACAGCATGAAAACCATTAAGTACTATATGCAAAAATTTGATATAAGCAATACTTTATGAGAACGTTAGTGTGCAGGTACACTGTTGTTTAAAATGGGAACCTGTCACATCTTTTTTTACTGATAGTATTTTGACTAAATGATTTTTTCACCCCCTTTTGTAACTTTCACCCCCTTTTGTAACCTTTCACCCTATTTTTGTACAAAACACCCAATCTGAAAAATCGTGCCCGAAAATCATATAAAAATTGGCATTTTCTACCGGGGTATAGATTTTTTCAAAATTTTTTGTTCAACCCAAAAGTATACTCATAAGGTGGGAAAAAAATTTTACTTTCGAAAAAGAAAAAGAACAACTGATAAAAAAAAACGATTATAATGTGTAACTAACGCAAATACTTTACGAACAAATCCAAAAAATGATAAAAAGTAATAAATAATTTAACATTTACATTTTAAGATTTATCTAACCCAAAAAAAATTAAATCAGATAA
>JAQFYM010002533.1:0-23100 GCA_034694785.1 Agrenia bidenticulata
GATTTAAGGGGGGGGGGTTCTTTTTTGACGGCGTATAAAACTCCCGAAAACTATACTTTTAAAAATTTGCATTTTTTACATTTTTTTAGAATTTTTCTGTAAAAAATAAAAAAATAATTTTTTGTTGTTTTAGCTCATTTATTTTTTTTTGCCATATTAAAAAACAATCCTGGTTAAACCCCTGTTTGTAAGTAAAAAAAAAAGATGGTAAACTTACAGTTTATATAATATCTAGTATTTTTATGTGTACACATATACACAGTTTCATTGTAGACTAAAAAATGTAAGTGTAACGGAAATTGGAATTACTATGGACCCATCTTATACTATGGGTGACCACGGATTATTACGAAGACATGCATATACTTGATTAAAGGCGAGGCAATTTAGAAAAAATTGAAAAATATATTGATTCTTCTATTGCAGAATCTTTAATTTACCCCCCATGAAAAATATATACAAGCTTCGTAAATAAGTTTTACTTTGTTCTCTATCCAGCAGCCTTACCAGCGGCCACATAAGGTATTTTTTACTTCTATCTCTTTTTTATATTTTCATACAATGTTTTTTTTTTTTAATTTTACATTTCTGCGGCGTTTAATTTGTTATATAAAATGTCAACTAGATTTTACGAACTATAAAAAACTTAAAAATTCTCTTTTCAATTTTCTTTATCTTGTTTTATTTTCTTTTTTATCTAAAAAAAGAAAACATTATACAGTTTCTGTTTTAGTGTATAAAAATAATTTAATTTTTTTGATGATATTGCAAAATGTAATTGTATAAAAAAAGTATAACAAAGGGCTATCAAAATATGGTGGTAAAAACCAATCACTACTCGCAATGTTTTTTTTCTTTTAAAATATGCGTATAGTTTTTATCTGTAAAAAAATCAAAAGAATGATACAAATATATGCCCTGTTGTTATAATCAAAACACCATGGCATTCTATTTTTTTTAAATTAAAGCATGGCGTCACGCTACGGTGTTATGTGCATAGGCTCTTCTTAAGATAATTTTGGTTTTAGTTTGTACAAAAGGGTTTTAAAGAAGGGTAAATTGTTTGTAAAAGTTTGGTTTAAAAAGGTATCAATAACAACGCAATATGATATAAAAAAACAAGAAACATATTTTTTGTATTAAAACCTTTTTGTGGAAAATAGTTCTTGTATATATGCGTGCAAACCACTATAAATGTTTTTTGTGGCGTGAACCAGCAATTAATGGTTTTTTTCTATAAATATTTTTAATTTACAAAAGGCAAACAAATAAATTTGTTTTTAGTTGTATTATCAATTGTAAATAATCAATATAATTACAAAAAAAAAGTAAAATTAAAAAAAAAACACATGTATACAATAACTTTCTTACTCCAACTATTCAGTCTTTTTGTGCTTAAAAAAATATTCTCGAGATGTATAATAGGCAAGATCAAAAAAAAAAAACCGCGTAAAATTGTATGACTGAAACGTTTTTACATGAAATAAAAAACGGATAGCACACAAAAAATGTAATATGCGTAATATATGACATGCAGTTTAAATTATTATTTGGTTTAGACGCAAAAAAAAGTTTTTTGTTTTTGTAGGCTGTTATAACCTCCTTTAATTAATTATATTGAGGTTTACTACACATGTACATTCAAGCTTGCAGGTAAAGAAAAAATTCTTAAGCTTTTGTTGTATTGTTTATTAGTAAAGACAGGTTACTTTGCAAAGCGAAAAGAACAGAAAAGAATATTATTTCTTGCGCGTGCTTTGTTTATTGAGCAAAATTTCTGTTATGTTTTATCAACATTAAAGGGCCGAAAAACAGTTTTGCATGTATTTCTTATCTGCGCAATTTAAATTGTAAACTTTGTGTTTCTACATGAATTAAGTTGCTGTTTTGGACAAATAAGAACAAAAAACAAAAAAAAACATATACAAATACATCATCGTGTAGATTAAACTGTCTAGAATGTCTTTTTGGCGATTTAAAAATCAGTAATTAAATATCGGTATAACGAAAACATTCTATACAAAGTTTTTTATGCAATAAAATGTGAAATAGAACGAATGATGCAAAAAAAATGCAAAAATCACAATATTTTATTACATTTGCACACCATTTCAAACACTATTACTGTATTTTTTAACATATGAACATTAATAGCGTTACCGTTCAGACGTAAAGTTTTACAAATATGCAAAGTATCTGTACGCCTCTAGAAAAACAGTGTGCGCCTCATATACAGCATTGTTTACGAGTGCCTGAGGTTGCGATTAATGTGCAAAAAAGCTTCTAATAACATGGATAAAACATACACAAAGTGCAGCTTAATATCAAAGGTATTATGTTATCAGTTTTATTTATTTTAAACTTGAATATACATTTGTAAACCAAAGAATTATCATTCCAAAATAAAAACTGCAGTGGCGTTTTTAGGTAGGGCTTACGGCGCTGCAGACGCCCCTACAAAAAATTAACATTTGGTAAAAAATGTTCACCCCTCGTAAAACATTAGTAAAACAATATATTCAATTACGAAAAGTCATTTGAAAATATTTGGCATTAATAAACAGCAAAAAACACTGTATGATCAACATCTTTTTAAAAAATTTGTAATTCTCATGTATTTTGTTTTTGATATATAACAATGTACATGAATTCGTTTTAGTAAGGAGGTGCGATCAATGACAAGTTGTACACGTAATTGTGAAACATTTTTGACATGCTTTATGTTTAACTTTTTAGCACATATTTGTTTAAAGTATAACCTTAGTCAAAATGGTCATATCGTTACATATAAGGCTTTTTTTAGGCATTTAGTAATTCAGTACTTAAATTTATATGTATAAATCTACTTTTAGCAAAACAAAATATTAAAAAAACAAAAACAAAAAGACAATTTATTTTTGTTTATGAAAATCTTTGTAAACGGTTAAAATGCCTAATACTAAAAAATTGCTGTTAAAAGGACATTTTTAATATTAATGCTTTCTAATAAAAATATGTCTACAAGAATTAACCTGAAAAGTAAAAAGCAATGCAAATAACACATTTTAGTATGAACACGACCTAATATTGTTTTCAGAAAGATAAAAAAAAACTTAGACGTTTACAAACTTTGCATATAAAAAATTACAAAAATATTGTGCTTTACAAAGCATTTAGTGCGCATCGAAGACAAAAATTTGAACATAATTTTTGCGCCGATTAAAATAAATATATATGTGTAATACGGACCTGATTTTTACTTTTTGCAATAAAAGCATATACAATTAAAATATAATTCTTCATGTAAAAATAGTCATAAAATCACACCGATTCAATAAAAAAAGTAGTAGTTAGTTATAAAACTTTTATTATTACTAAAAAGAACACGCAATTTTGTGTTACTACGGCAAAATAAAAAGCATTCGTTGTGCAAAAAAAAAACATGTATTTCGTATTCTAATCATGTGTAAAGATTGTTTATGCGATTAAAAATTGTACAGATAAATGTTAAAGGCATTTTAAATGTTTAACGTGAAAACTACTAGTGTACAAAAGAATTATACAGTTATTTTTTATGTATGAACTAGTTCATTAGGATAGCATAACGTTTTTCAATCTGCATGTACTAGTTTTTTTTTTCGATAAAAACCAAATGGAAAACTTTTTTACACGTAAATATGCTGCAAAACAAGGCTTAATTATTGCATTGGATATTCGTGTACTTTTTTGCTTTGAAAACTTCGATGTTTTTTTTTCTATATACTAATGTTTTAAGACTTTTATAAAAAATACACTTTATTTTTGTAAAGAGGTGATACATAATAACAGAAAACGTGGCTGTACACTCAGCGATACACAAAACGAAAAGCATCCGCACTTGCAAGTGCAATGGGTACAACATAATAACCAGACTTTTTGATTTATTCAAAGCACTCACTGCTATTGAAATCTTGTTTTGCGACGTAAAAGTGTTTTTATATGCATAGCAATAAGCAAAATTATATTCAAATCGTGGCAATAGCAAATTGAACGCAAGATTTGCACAAAAGTTTGCGTAGTCTAATAATACGCAAACTTTGCATCTTAGATAGGTTGAATCACTAAATTGCATCAAAAATGTTTGTGTGAGAACAAAAACGCTAACAGTAGCATGTGGTAAGTTGTGTTTTATCTTTTACAATATTTTTTGTAAAAGATACTAATAACATTATGAAAAAAAGACTTGTTAAAAACAATAATGGTGAACAAAATAAGCAGCTTTTTTTATCATTTTTTAAATGCATCTTCATATTATGTTTTTTGTTTTTTAAATTACCTTTTGTAGTTGTAGCGCGGGCAAAGGCCATCAACGACCGATCCGCTATTGTCGAAACTTTCAAAACTAGCAAAAATAAGAAATATGCTATAACTGTAGGTATCTGGCATATGTGTGATTTGTAAAATTATGTTATAAAGCAGCGTAAATTTGCAAATTTCGTATTTTTCTAAAATTTTAGAAAATATAAAATACATTTTTTTGTTAAATAATATGCCCTCATACGTACTATTAGATCCTCTTTCTAAGCCTTGCGTTTATTAAGCAACGTTGCGCAGTTATTTTACATAAATCTTATCTTTTGGACTAATTCTAAACAGAAAAAAACAGAAAAAATATAAAAAATATATTTTTACTGTTTAAATTGCTGCAAAATGTTTTTTGTAGTCTGCCACGATACTTAAAAACATAAAGACGTCTACATCGTAGTTTCGCGTAAAAAAAACCCGCAAAAAACTTTTTTTTTTAATAAAATCGTTTTAATGCTCTGATCATAAAGCAAAAAAACATGTATTTTCTTTTATGATTTTTTCTGTAAAATCATTTTAGTTTGGGCTTTTAAAATTGATTCAAAAATTTCCCAAACAGCATAATTACATTTTTTTTACAAAAAAAATGCAAGATTAGTTTTGCTTAAAAAATGCTTAAAAAGTATTTTTTTCGTAAAAAATCGCAATAAGTATTTTTATCGAAAAAAATCGCAATAGTATTTTTATCGCAAAAAAAAATAGCACCCTCTCCTCCCTTGAAAATTCCTTAGCTACACTACATAAATAGCTGCTATCTGATTGTGGCGTATATTCAATTCTTAGGCACAGATATTATAGTAATGTTTTTTTGTCGGTTCTTATGTATTTTATAAAGTAATTGAGTGTTTTAATCTCTAACTTATTTCACATTGCAGTATTAGCTAAGTTTTTAATAATAAAAAACATGCGCCACTTTTTTTTATGCGCGTAGCATATTTTTTTTGATTTATGCAAATAATGCGCCCTAAAATATGGCCCAGAAATATACAATAGTTTTCTTTTATCATAGTAAATAAATATAAATTTTGCGCTGATCTTGTCTGGCTATATGCTTCTTTCATTTAGGAAAATTTCCAATATAGTGCAAATATTTTATCTTCTATTTTCAAACAGTATTGAGTACCCAAAAAAGAGATGTTATAAATTAGCTTACAAAACTGGCTTTATGCTATAGTAAATATTCGCTACGTTTACAATTTTTAGACTGTAATTATGCTTACTCACTAATAAGAATTTCTTAAACAGTTCTATAACAAAAATGACAGTAAAACTTACTGTAGTATATGCAGTGCAAAAGTACAATATTATAGTGTAAAAATTGACACTTGTCATTTTCCGTGGATATAACGAGCGTAATAAAGAATACAGAAAATGCATAAAACCATATGTGTGTATATTAAATGCAAATTTTTGTAAAAATGCGTTATAAACTGTAATTCTTGTTACTTGTTACGCTTCTATAGACTTCTACAAAATAGGAGATGTATACGGCTATAAAATATTTACATTTGTAATTTTTTGATCAAGTATGTTTAGCCCTGCGCAATGTCCAAAAAAATTGTGTGCTGTTTCGCGCTTTTAAAAGATAAGTGAGTGTAAAGTTAACTGTGTTTATTACACCTTTTTTATACATTTTAGCTATTTTCTGTTTTTTCTAAGCAACTGCATAATTGTTTTAATTTTTTTATACCATGTTTGATTAAATTTTTAACAAAATTTAGTTCGCAAAAAATATTAAAAGTATGTAATTGTTATTAAAGGTTTTGCCAACTTAAAAATGCATTTCTACATGCGGATTCTACAAAAATTGGTCTTTATTGTTATAGAAAAAAAAAACAAAGACTGATATTCTTTTTATATTCGTTTGTGTTTGGTTTTACGACCGTAATGCTTTTTTTATGGTGCATTCTAAGAATAATTGAAACATCGTTTGCGTAAAGAACCTATGTTTATTGTGTACAGTACTTACTAGATACTAATCATCTAATAGGCTTTATTAGTCATTTTTGTAAAAAAAAACGTATATTCATACTATACCTTCATGCAAAAATTATAGACATTCTTCACATAATAAAACAGAACAATTTTTTGCTTTTGCAATGTAAAACGTGCATGTATTATACGTAAAGTATTGTTTCTAGAGATTATCTGCAAATTCTTCTGAAATTTTTTGATTTTTTACGCCGGATTTGTTTGTTTACATTATGCAAAAGATGCTTATAACGTAAACAGTTTTTATTTGGCGACCTATATTTTTCTTGGAAAAAAAATATGCCGATATAAAAAGATATATTTTTTGTGCATTTTCGATAATTTTAAATGTACAGACAAGCGCGTACCTAGAAAACGAGATAAGATGTTCCCAACCATCTAATTGATTTTTCTCAAACTTGAATTCATATAGATTTGTTTTTAGTGCATAGTTTTTTACGTTTTAAGAATCCATAAAGTTAATTTTAACTTTTATATTTTAAAAAATTATTTAAATATTATAACATTAAGGTTCAGATTCTAAAAAGCAAATTACTAAAGACAAATCTACCTCATTGCGGCGTTAAAACTTTTTTGTTCGCCTCTGTACACAGATAATATACAACAACTGTCAAAAACGCCATGTTACCATAGCTTATGGTTTTTTCGGCATAAAAAAAAGTACAAGAAGTGTTGTACGGCCCTTTTGCGGTTTATTTTACAAAGCAAAACTATAAATAGAAATTTTGTTAGCGCCTTATAAGTTTTATTTTTTTCAAAAAACCATAAATGCTATTTAGTTATCAAGGATCATATCTTACGACAGTTTGCGACACAAGTTATACGACAAAAGCTGTAAAATAGTTTTTAACGTCAACCTCTTATCAGGTCACGAACAGCTCAAATACGAAGATACAAAAAATATACTAATTTATATAAACCCTTTATAAAAAGTGGTGCAGATTACTTTTACAACATGATTGAATACGAATCTGTATTTTTTTTTTGTTGATAAAGCTTATGATATTAGATAAAAAGAGATTAAAGCAATTAACGTTTTATATCTATGCTAGAACTTATATAAAATAGATTTTTGTAGCCGGGCGCACAAAAAAAAAGCTGCATTTCATTTTTTTAGAAAAAGTGTATAAATAGCGGATAAACTTTTCCGTGATACTATTTTTCGTAACAAAACAATTTTGTACAGTAATATTGTATTAAAATTAGATTTCAAAGGTGCATTACTGTTTTTTTTTTTTTTGCGTATAAAGGTAGTGTCAGCCCTGTGGTCAACAGGAAAACATATACCTGTTTTACAAAAAAAAACTACACAAAAGTACGCACACGTATTTTTAATTGTGTTTTTGCGTTTAATTTGCATTATTTAATGTTTTAATTTGAGTTTATATATATTATAATGAACGCTCATAAAAAGAAACTGAACTCTCAATCTATGTGCAATTAGTATTTTTAGGTATGTTCTCTTACGTATTTATAACTTGCATCTGATGACCATGTTAACCATTGTTTTTTTTCCACTGTAAATATATTTATAGAATGCGGCAACAATTTAATTATCATATGATCAGCCGCGGAATCAAGGGGGGAAAGGGCTTTCTGGGCACAAGCACCAGAGCCCTTAGGCCCAAGACGGCCACCATAAAATATTTATTTTGGGCTTTTTTTTTGTAAAAAAAAACATAAAAACCAGTTTCATAAAAGTAAATAAAAAAAACGCTTAAGAAATATACTATAACAAACGAACAGTTGATTTGTTTATTATTTTTTTTAATTTATATGAATTTTACGTGCTATATTTGCACCTTATTAACTTTTTTCATTTTTGGGACATTTTTTTTTACGTCGTTTAGTAAACTTTTTTGAATTATACTTATTTTAAATAAAATTTATTAAAACTTTTTTAATTTTTTTTATCGCATGTATACCCTTCAAATGCCTATTTTTTCATCATCCAAAATTATATTATCACAAAAAAACATAAAAATTGGTTGTTTGCTGTTCTGAATAAAAAAGTTATGGATGAAATTGTGTTTGTCTGTTTTTGCAAAACACAAAAATCTGCAATTTTCTTCAAATCAGAATAATGCAAAATACATTTAAAATTTAGAAAAAGTTCAAGCAATCCTTACCTTAACTATTTGTCTATGATTTAACCTTTACAGTCGGAAACCTAAAAAACAAATAATAACAAGCATTATTGTGTAATTTTTTGGCTGTAAGAGCAATATAGTAAAAAAATAACATTGCGTACATAGGTCTTTTGTATTGATTTTATGATAGTCGTTACTTTATCAAACGATCCTAAAAAAAACTTAAAAACAACTGCTTAATGCAAGTCAATCATGGCTTGTTTTGTATTTAAATGTTACTGAATGACGCATGTAAAATAGTAGGATAAGCATGTGTTTTATTATTTTTTTTTAAGCAAAGTTTATGCTTTGCAATTTTTAAAAGTTTTTAAAAGTTGGTTTTCTGAAATAAAATAAAAACTTGTTTGAAAATATCTTTTATTTACATATAAGTAAAAATCTCATAAGGCACTGAAAAAAATCTTGCAAAGATGTTAAAAGATATATGTTTTCTTAAAACACATATTAAACATAATGCATTAATTTACCAAATTCTATAAGTAGTATTTACAATTAATTTACTTCGTAAATACTTGTTGTCCAGATGTAAATAAATGTGCAATGCGTTTATATTATACGCATTCTATGTATATCTTCATGAATTTTTAGTTTTTACGTTTATAAAATATAATGAATATACACCAAAAACTACCTAATTTTTTTATGACGATTCAATATAGCTCTTTCAGAAAATAAAATACGCAGCTCAAAAAAAACATAAAAATAGGTTTTATCACTGACTACTATTAATAAAAATTTTTAAAATATAAAGAGGGGCCCCAGAAAAAAAAGTGCCCCGGGCCCCCTAAAATGTAAACCCGCCTTTATATGTATAAGGCTAAATCATATATACACTTTGTATAGTACGCAGTAGTTTTTGTTATTTTAGCTTTTTTTACAGTTAAAGTTTTTTTTTTTCGCAAACGCTACCCGAACAAAAAAGCTCTACCTATTGAAATTATGAAATGACGTGGTACAGACGAGAATAGCGCGACTAGTATATACAAAATTTTTCTTTCAATTTCCGAAGTTTTTTAGACGGCGGATAGTATACGGTGTTTGATATGCAAAAAAAAAAAAGAAAAAATACTAATTTTAACTTCATAAAATCCATTTTTAGGCATATATCTATTTGAAAAAATATGCCGCCGCTAAATGAATCTAAGGCAAATACTTAGATGCGGATGAGATAATATAAGTATCCTTTAAATATTTTGAAAAGATTTTTTTCGAAATACTGATATTATATAGAGGGGAAATGCATAAGGCATTATACATTATAACAATAAAAGCTTATGTCTAATTTAGATTTTTTAAAGTAATACTTTTTTTTGCCTGTTTCATTTTTAAGTTTTATTTATATGACAGAGGGTTTGTCGTAATAAAAAATATGCGTCTATTAGGCACATATGTCCCGAAAATATGTATTATCTTTGCTTAAATATGCTTAAAATGACGCAAAATAAATCTTTTAAGCAGATTAAGTGAGTTATCTAGTTGAAAATAATAGATTTGTAATTTGATATGTATAATTCGTTTTTTTTTTTATTATTTTTTGTTCTCTTTAAAAATTTCATCATATTGAACATCCATGCTATAAGTATATGAAGTTGTAGTATTCTGGTTTATAGTACAAAACGCTATTTATTTTATATTTTTTTGGTTGTTCCATATTTTTAATTTTATATAAAAAATATCAATTTTTATCTTAAGAAAATTCATGGTATCTTATTGTATTAAAAAAAAAGAACATTATTATGCACAATAAATGACCAAAATGCTTTTTTTTTGCATTAAGGCAATTTATCACATTAGAAAAATGCCAAACTCCCATGTTTATGAGGGGTTTCTATTTGACAAAGGGAGCAACATGACTGTCAAATACAAAAGGCAGACACTTTATACAGTCAAATTCGTCCGGACCAGGTAATATTTGATGAGGGTCAGTTTTTGACGTGATAGGGGAGGGTTTGAGAGTTTAAACACCATTCATACAATTTTAAGCGCTTGTTGTACTATGGAGATCACCTAAACTAGAAAAAAAAATTTCAGAACTATGCAAAATTAAAGTTTTTATAAAAAAACCTTGTTTTTGTGTTAAAATATAGAATTGTCTATTCACTACTTTTGTCAAATAAATACGCTACATCAGCCCCCCCCCAGAAAAAAAAATACGGGCATTTCCGCTTAGTACGATCAGTGGAGTATTAAGGGTTACGACGGGTTTAATTAATCTTTCTCTCTAATTTTTTGGCACATGAATTTAAAGGGGGTTGGTAAAAAACTAGGAAATAGAATATAATAAAAATGATATCAACAACTGGTACGTTAAACCTTAAGTTTTACTACTTCTTGCATACGTAGACTTTTGCCGGTTACTATGTTGTCACCTGGGTCTCCAATTTACCTTCCTGCCTAAAAAAATCTAAGCATAAAACTTTCATTAATCAAAATAAAAGCATTTCAGAGTATATATTACACAAATCGAGCATAAAAGCTGTTAGTGATTTTAATCATAAATGAAATATTGGTTATTCTACGTTTTATATTGTAACTTTTGGTTCGGATACATACATCTGTAAAATATCTTTTTTTATGGCTGTAATTTTATAAAATTAAATCAGCGGCAGAGAGAATGACGGATTTGACTTTTATTTGCAAAATTCTAAAAACTTAATGACTTTATGGTGGTTTGTATTAAAAAACTTCTAGTCAAACTAAAAGACAAGAGAGTCAAAAAAAGTATTTATATTTTCTACTAAAGATCAAATCAAGTAACTTACTGAAAAAAAAGAATAATTTAAAGCAAATGCTAAGGCTTGAAAACATATTTTAAACCAAAAAAAATTATAGCTTCTATTTTTACGCATTTTTTTTTTTTTGAAATTCATTCCACATTTTCGGGAAGTTACGGAAAACGCCGAAAAAAATTATAAGTATATCGAATAAAATTTGTTGTACATTATATAGAAATTAATATTGAAAAAATATATACCTTGATATAAGGATTATTTAATCATTTCCGAAATACTTTTGTAATGCGTATAAAATAGTATGATTTGGTTTTTATCGTAGAGTGCATTTTTAAGCATACAAAACCTACAATAAGTCACTTGTTACAGTTTCTTTTTGATATTGTTGCTGCTACATCAATAAAAGCAAACACATTTACAAAGTTTATATGTAGATAAAAAGTCATTTTCTAATGTTGTATATAAAAAACTGTTACTAAACATAAAAGTTTCGTTTTACCAGTAAAAAAAAGTCATATACGCAAGTTTTTAATTTTTGCGTTCTACGTATAGTTTATATTTACAAAGTATACTTAGACAGTTATTCGTATATAATTAGATTATCATTAACACGCCATTTAATAAATATGAATCTGAAATTAAAATTAAAATTTCTTTTTTTTATAAATAATTTTTTGTACAAAAAAAAAAATTCATACTATTAATTACTAAAAAAAATTAGGGAAGCAAAAATTTGTAAAATAATTAATGCCTTTTTAAATTATTATTAGTTCTAAAAATATGGATCAATCGTCAACCCCCCCCCTCCGACAAGGGAAGATTTGAACCCTGATACTTTTCCCGGAGGGTCTCTGATCATTGATATCTAAAATAGGGGAATTTATCCCATGATAAAATACTGTAACAAAAAAAGAGTTAAAAACAGAAAAGTAAAAAAAAAAAACTTAAATGGTATGAAAATCATCTTAAACACAGCCTTATTGTTCTTTAATGATTATGTTCGACATTAAAAAACAAAATTTAGGTTAGTGTTAGGTTTAAGGTGGGGTTAGGGTGAGGTTCAATTACAAATATAATATGGGTGACTAAAGTATGCGTACGGATATAAATAGAACCCAAAAGAAAAATATATGCCTGTAAACTGCTTATTTATATGGCTTTTTTATTATGGGTACGCATCAAATCACGTGGTTTCTGTCATAGTTTTTTTTATTGTTTGTATAAGTAATTTCAGACGGTGTTTTGTATGCTTCTGCCATAAAATATTTTTACCATCGGGTGATGGAATAGATCCCTGATTCTTATCTCAGGGATATTTCTCCCTTGTTTATTTCTTTGGAAGGACTTTGACCCTTAATCCCATTTTAGAGGGGGTAAGACCCTTGTTGAAAAATTCTATTAAAAAAAAACTCATATTTTAGAAAAAAAATAAACACGCGATTCATATTGTATACGGCATGTGCATTTGCTACTTACATAAAACTAAGCAAAGACAAAAAACACAATAAGGCTATTTTACATTGTTTCGAGTGAAAAAAAAGTAATGATATCAAAATTAGTACCGACATTGTTTCGGTGACAAAACGCTTTTTTATTATTAGAATTTATTGGCTATTTCACATCTAAGGCTTTAATTTAAGTTTTTTAAAACAATATAAAAAAGCAAAATATAACCAACTGGTATTAACTTGACATTAAAAAATATCTCTGCGAATTGTAAGATATTTTTTGTTGCTGTAATTTTTTGCGTGATTTTGTTTTTTATTTTTACGATTCTAACTACATTGGAACTAATTTTTAATATAAAAGTAAAGTTAAATATACATGGTTTACGCAAACCACAAATATATTGTTTTAATAATAATTTTATGTTTGATTCTCACAAAAAGACCGTAATAATATAGTTTACCTAAAAAAATTATTGTTCTATTATTTAAGAATCTACAACATATTTTTTTGCAAAAAAAATACAACAAATACTGGCAAATATTTTATTTTTTATACGAATGATATTTAAGTTATGTATTTTGTTGTGATTATAGTAAAACAATGCATAAAATTAATATTAAAGAGTATAATATGATATATTTGAAATCTTATAAATGTCAAATTATCTTCGTGCAGATTTTTTGACAATTTTTAAACCGGGTTTTTCATTTTAAAAAAACCAAAACCGTCAAATTTTTTATGATAAAAAATAAACGGGCCTATTAGGAAACAAATAAACGTTTTTATTATTTTTAATCGGATCATTAGCAAATTGTACAATAATTAAGCGAGTATAAACACATGATACATATAAAGTTTTAGAAACAAAATACCAACTAATTGAAAAAAGAAATATCACTGTTTATTTCATTCAGCCCAAACAACTATAATGATAAACAAAAAATGCGTATACAGTTTTTTTTACATATGAGGGGAGTGGCATACGCTAACTTTAAAAAAAAACTGTATTAGAAAAATCTTTTTTTTTAAAAAATATTGTAACAATTTAACTGTAATTTTTATAACCTCTTCGAGCTACAATGACGCGTATACGCGCAGAAAAAATGGCCTTTGTTTGTACAAATGACGCGTACACGCGCAAGAAAAAAGAGAGATATTTTTATAAAAGACGCGTATACGCGTCAAGAAAAAAAGTTATGTATGATGACAACAATCTAAATTGTGCTTTTTTTGTAAATTTTTCTTCTAGTGACTTAGAATTTTTTGTATTGTTGTAGTAATTTGCACTTTGAAAAACAAAAAAATAGTATATAAAAAAAGAAGTTTTATGTTTAGTATAATTTTGAAGGGGTATTATAAATTTGACTAAAAAATTAGTCTTTGTATCTACCAAAACATGATACTACACCTAACCAAATTGCATTTGTTTTATACACTTAGGCAAGAGGAATAGTATGAAGCACGAAAGAAAACCATTATTCTGAAAAATCGAGCCTAACTTATTTTTTGCGTTCTGCATAACATGGCTTGTGATACAATACATTTCTTATTTAACACAGTGTTTGATAACGAAAAGATACAAAATTGCTCTAAAAGAATTATTTTACTTTTTTGCGTTACATAATATCGGAATAGCTAAATAAAATTCTTTTTTCATTTTGCTGATAATTCGGAATTTTTTGCGCACTAAAAACACCGTATATTAGCAATTTTCATACGATATAAAATGAATTATATATTCTATATAGTTGCGGCAGAATAGAACATAAATTAGTAGTCCATATAAAGATATATTAAAAAAGCGTTCGTCTTTTCTAACATAAAAATTTTTTATTGAACACGATTTTTTCGCAAAGCAAAAAAAAATCTTATACACGCATAAAAACTAAATATTTTTGTGGCAAAAGATAAAATTATCTGCCCATAAAAAAAACGATTCTCTGCAAGAAACTCGTAAATCGTTACTGTTAATACTTCATCATTAGATAAAACAAATATGTTATTAAATTTCTTTTTTTTTTTTTGTGTGTAGCATCTCTTATGTACAGTTTTGTAAATTTTCAAAAGTTTGAATTTATAAAACCGACTTTGGGCAACTAATTATAAATTATAAAAAATAAATCTTTACTTATGGCCTTTTATCTTATATTTGTTGTTTTGTGGATTCTATAAATGCTTTATTTTATTGCATCGAATATATTTACAAATGAATTGAACAAAGCATTGAATCATAAACCGTGAACAAGACTTGGTCCAATGAAAGTTTTGAAACTTTTTTTTTGACAAAAAACCCTAATTTAAAACAAATATAATAAGCTTAGTACATAATTATTGATTTTATATTTTATAATTATCCTTTTATCTGAGACTTCATAAATAAATAAGAAAAGCAAAAATAAAAAGAAAATATTTTACATTGGAGTGATTTATCATTAAAATACAATATATTAGTATAAAAAATATTCCAAAATATTCGCACCCTTTATTAATCTACGAATTTTGCTGTATTATTAAAAAAATAGATATTTTCCTTTCATAATTTGCGCGTAATCGCGTCATTTTTGTATCAAAATCGAGAAAAAATTTTATGATTTATAACATTTTAAGCGTATACATATAAAAAATAAGCTTGTAGCTCGGCCAGTTAACAAAAAATGTTTTTCTAAAAATTTTCTTGTCTAATTTAAGACCCCGCATAAATTAAAGCTATAAAAAAAACCAAAGAAGTGGAGGATTACATAGCACAAAAATGCTTATTTTATACGCTACTGATTAGCGATACAAAATACACTCGCAAATTTTAAATAGCTATATAAATTAGTAAATATCATATATTACAGAGATTATCATCCAGGATTATTTTTTTGTTTGAAATTAAATATTTACACAATATATTTTTTTGATATCTTACTTTTTTAACATTCATTGTTGTCGAAATATTAATATGTAGGTTAGGTTTATTGATTGACCCACGCATGTTTTTTAGACACAACAAACCATTTATTGATACTTATTTATTTGCTTGTTGTTGTTTTTGTAATGGTATATCTTTTTTATAAACAACTGTTTAAAACCCATCTTTTATCTCTTATCATGTTCAAAAGTTTTAATAATCTTGACATGCTAAGAATCGTTCAAAATGAGAATTTTTAAGCGCAAACGACGTATTATCCGGTGGCTGCCGTTTACGCGTGTCATTTTCCTTTTAAGCAAACAGTCGGCTTTTTTTATGTGTTTTTATTTCTATGAATAAATGGCTATATATGTGATACAGCAATCCTATTATACACTTGTTTTTATAAGGTAGAATGTCTTTTAATAATCTTACCTGACCCAGTGTTTATTAAAACATCATCACAGTCCCTTTCTATCACTGATCCAAACTCTCTTGAACTTGGATCATTTAAAGTCTTCTTTATCTCATCTGGATAAGCACATATTGAACTAGATTGTGTGTATGTATTTTTGTATGCTGCTTTATAAAAATATTAATTTTTTTCCTTTTATGCCATTTTATAGATGCAAAATACATAGGAAAACGAGCTTAGTCGTGAAATATTGTACGATAGGATTATAGGTAGAGATAGTTGTCTATGACCTTTTTTAATTAAAATTAAACAGATCCCTTTGTTATACTTTATGCTTCCTGTATGTTCTATTTACCTTTTCTAACCTACTATTTAATTTATAGTAAAACGGTATAGAAACATAATTTTAATTTTATTCATAGCAGTCGACTATGTCATTTCGTTATTGGCAAACTCACGTCACCTATCGGATAATATAAAAGTAAATGGGATTGTCTTATAAATATCTTTTACAAATTTAATTTTCTTATGTTATTCTTTTGTATGTAATAATTTAGCAAAAACTTTTTTACCAAAGTAGTCGATTGCTACTACTATACGAGTCTTGTGCCCCATCTCTAACATATCAATGCCATATCTATTCGTAGAATGCATTTAACAGCGTATATGTACATGTTCTGCCTCTTTTAATGTCTCTTTCTTGACATAATCTACGTTTTCCTAATATTATCTGTAATTTCATCTTGGTAAATTTACCCATTCTTGAGTTGTGTGGCACAAAGATCAATTTCCTATGATTTCTCTGTATGCAAACTTATCACAATGTGTTTTGGAATGTAAATATCACCCCTGGCTTCTCTTTGGCAGTGTGTGGCATGTTCTTGTGTGTTTTTTCTTGCTCTGCATAATTCAGTTTCTCTGGTCGTATCTTACTTAGTATCATATTTTGATGTAGGTAATTGTTTATTGTTATATGCAGCCTGTATACCAAATTTATCGTTTGTTAAATGTGATTTTCGTTCAATGTGAGTTACCTATTGTTATTAGTTTATGCACTAAGTTTACATATTTAGGAGATCTACGTATACAATTAGGTATAACCAACGCGTTTTAAGGCTTGTTGACACAAAAAAAAATGTAAGCCTTGTATACTTTCTTTATTTTTTTTTTACTCCCAACCCCATTTTTCTTTGTAGATTCTACTATGGCTTGATGATCCGTCATTAGTATCTGTTGCCTGTTTATATAAACATTCTAACTTTACTATGTCCCACATAGCCGCCCATAGCTTACTCTCGGTGATGCAATTATTTTGTTCTAGGGGCGGGTGAGACTTTCCTTATATGCTACACATCTTTCATCTTGCTACAATACTGCGCCCAGCCTTGCGTATCGCGTCATACTCTAGATAAATTGTCCTAGTATGTCTGTAATGTACAGCGCTAGTTGTTCGAACCATTTTTTCACGCTATTACTTGATGATCAGTTGCATTTACATTCCACTCACACTTTTTATTCTTTAGTAAAGGTGAATGTAATGTTTGAAAATCTGTCACATTATGTGCAGACAGTCGATCATAAACACACATTTCTATATAACTCTGCAAGTTTCTTGAAAGTTTCTAGGATTTCAAAGTTCTTTTATGCCTTAGCTTCTATCCACTTATGGTCTTTTTGTATTAAGACTGATTGTATAACCAAGAAATTTGATTTTTGTTAACAGCGTAGTTTCCTTTCTGCTGTTTTGCCTCTAATTAATTTTTTGCATCTTATTTCTACCTTTTTTACATTCTCTTTTAATTCTAATCTAGACTTTGCAAAATTTAGGATATCATCAATATATACAACAAATATCTGATTTATCAAATCTTTATATATAAATTCATAGCCCACCTTTATATTGCTGGCCCATTTTTGAGCCTTTCGGGCATGTATGCAAATTGCAAAAGCCTTCTTCCTGTATAAAATGCTGTTTTAATTTTATATTCTTCCTTATAAAGACTATGAAAGAAATTTTCCCATAGATCAATTAACGTAATATGTTTTTGATCTCTTAATAAAAAAATACATTCCGTTTTTTTCGGTATTTTCGTTTTCATCTAAGTCTACGAAATATTCGAAGGTCTATAATCACACGGAAAGCATAGTTTACCATTTGGTTTTTTAACTAGATGCACTGGATTTAGTTACTGAGTAATTGAATTCTCGACTAAGAATTTCTCTTCAAGATCACAAATCAAGGTTTTAGATCTAATTTTCCTTGTTATTTCTAATTGGGCAAGTCCAGTTCACTGGGCCTAAATTCTTTGTATTGATCTTGCAGATAATCGGTTTGGGAATTTTCTGTTGCATTCTTAATATTGATTTTTGGCCAATTATAGTTTCTTTTGATTAAGTTTGTAATAATATATAGTTTCTCTCTAAAATCTTTACTTTGTGTTTTTTTTTCCGATAAAATACTCACGAACAGTAAAATATGGACTTTTTTTTAGTGCACATCTTATATTGCAAGAATACTGCGATGTGACTGACAATTGAAACAGAGCCCCAGCATTAATAAAGAGCTGAAAGAACCCGCATCTACCAAACTAAATAATCCTAACAATAAATATGCAATTAAGACAAATCGTTACTTTTTTCATTCGGTTTGTTTGTTCTTATTTCACCTCTGAATTTACTTGCCCCATGATATTAATTTTCTGTATTGTAACAGCTACTAGGATCCCATAAATACTCTTTACAGTTTGCTGTTGTCAATATATCCCTTAAATCCTCCTTTAAGTATCTTGGTTAATCTAAGCACATGGTTAGCTTCTCAAAAGTTTATATTCATTTAATGCTTGCTAAATTTAAGCCTGACGATACAGTCTCATTACATAATCGTGTATGGCTGCACTCTTTTTGTGCATTTCAATATTTCATTTTCACGGATATCTTTATATAGGCTCTAATCATTAATTTTTTCATACAAATCGCCCATTTTGCTTATTTTTAGTTTCTTCTCTGCTTGATACTTTAACTAACACAAATATCAATTACTAGATTTTATAGTTCGCGTTATTTTTCTGGCACTGTACCGTCATTCCTAATGCTGAAGTACCACTCTTTGAGGTCAGCAGAGGGTCTTTACACCAAAGACTGTTATTTTGCACCCAAATCCATATCTTGTATATTCATTTTTCCCGTAATCATAAACAGCGCATTTTTTACTGTTCTTTCTGACATGTTCATAGTAAAAACTGGCCTCAATTCTACGCATCCTGCCACTCATGTTCATTTGCAATTTTGTTAGTGGACATTCTTGCAGTGACAAATTTTGTGTTCACAGAATTATCTTTTTGCTATATACTACCTAAGGGGTTTAGGTTATTGATTGACCCATGCTAGTTACTTTTACTAGACAAGCAAATAAATTAGTGGATTTAGAGATTGTATTGTTGCTTCTATGTGGATTCGCATTAAAAAAAACTGGACAATGCACATTCTATCTCTTTGTATGTTCCAAAGTTTCATTAATCTAAAACATGCCAAGAAGCGTTCAAAGTGGCCAATTTTACGCGTAAACACCGTAGAATCCGCGTGGCACTTGCTTGCGCAAGTCAAATAACGTTTAGCATATATACGGCGTCTAAATGTGTTTTCCTTTATATGTCTATAAATAGCTATATATGGGATACAACAATGTATATAACTAATTTTTCACCTTTTACAAAAAACTTTATAAAATAACGTAATTCTCTACATTTTAAAACAAAAATATCTATGCTGGTTAGTTTTGAGAGTAGCTAACAATTTATAGAAAATAAAATGCTATAATGGCTATTTCTTTTGAAGCACGGCAAAGATAATCATTTAAAGATTTTTAAGTTTATTAATCGCTATTATTTGTTCAATATTGGGCACATATGACTATTTAAAAAAACTTGATACAGAGTCGTTGTTAAGGCAGTAAATGAGCAAAACGTTTTAATATACGCAGGGGTGTGCGTTGGTACTAGCGTTTCTAAATACCCGACTACTAAATACCCGTCTGATTTTTGAATACAAATCTACTTATCGGGATCCCAGTATATCGACAGTTATTTTATAGGGTGTAACATTACAAATTAAACGTTTTTTATACAGCCTAAAAACCTATTTTGTGCAGCATTTATGTATAAGATGTAGATTTATCTACTTTTAATCAACATTTTGCGATTAAATATACAGCTTTTATTTTGTGAAATCACAATTAAAAGACCAAAAAGTAGTAAATGGTAAACAAAATGTATTTAACACACGTCTGAAAAACAATATTTTATATCAGTTTTTATAGCTTATATTGGTGCTGCACGCACGGTTTATGTAGTAATTAACAAAAATATAGACATTAATATATGCAAAATATTACAAAAACATTGGTTTTTTTCGTTCGCTGTAACCTTTTACTATAGATTTATATAGGTTCTGTATTAGGCATCTGTGCATCTTTCGTCTATGTTATAGTAAAGACGTGTTTTAAAAAAAAATACGGCCACAAGGGCAAAAAATTATATGTATAGAAAAATAACAGCTAAAAATATATTTTTTGTAAAAAAAGTTATATTTGTTGTATATGAAATATGTTGACCAATAATTTATTGTGTACTGTACGTAAACCACATCTTTTCAAATATTTTTTCCTAGTTAAAAATACACATTGTGCATAAAACAAAGGGCTTGCATTTTGTCATCTTAATCTTAATATATTTCAATATACGTTTTTTTTCAGTGTTTTGATTCCTGACACAGGTATATTTTTCCTCTGTTATTTCGTTAGTTTCTTAATGAATTAATTATAGTAATTTAAGAGAAAATGAAAGTTTATGTCGAATAAAATGTATAATAGCACGCATTTACTATATTTTTTTGTGCTTATATTGCTGTGATTTCACTTTTTTTTATTTCAATTTGATATTATTGATAGTTCGCTTTGCATTCTAGACTAGATATAAATTTATAAAATACAAATAAAAATACTACATTGTATATTTTTAACAAATTTTTTTCTATTTATAATTTCTTTATATTTATAAATGTGTTCTATCGAAATAAATGTGTGGTCGCGGTTTTATTCGGGAATGAATCTGTACCACATATTTGTGGTCTTGTTTTAGTAGGGGTTGGAATGACAAAATATATGTGGAATGATAGCGAAAAGGGTAATAGAAGCTATTTGTTTTTTATTTCCAAATATGAAGGGATAATAATATAAATGTTGCAAAATTTACTACAAAATCTAATAGTTACATTAATTATCATTTGGTGTTTTTTAAATTAATTTGGTATTTTGCGTAATATTTTTGTAATAAATAAAAAAATTTCATTTATTACAAAAAACGCTTATAAAGCGTCGAACTAGTTCTGTGTATAAAAATAATCTACTTTTTTGTATATTTGTATATTTTGCATAATGTAAAAAAAATATACTAAGAAGCGGTACTTGTAGACCAAAAAAGTAATATTATATATATTAAAACATTTTAAATATAATTTTTTAATGTAATTTTATTTTAATTTGTTCTTTTTATGTAAAATAAATCATTTATTGTAACATTAGATAAAAATTTATATTAAAAGTAAATTTAATCGAAACTACCCGGGTACCCGAAAAATTACCCGAATTATTTTTCTCTGCAAAAAATTGACAAAAACTCGGCTACCCGGGTTTGAAAACACTAGTTGGCACTTGTCTCTAAACTTTTTTAGACTTTTCCCGGTGTACAGGGTTTCCCTATTATACTCGTCGGAGTTGACACCAGCAGTACCGATGCCATAATAAAACTACCTAGTGACGAACCCGGAATTTTTGAGAAAGTAGAGAAGTCAGTTTTTTTATTAAAAGTTAGGCTTAAAAACCTTGTTTTTCGATGTTTTAAAGTTTATATTTTTTTTTTGATAAAATATGTATTTATTATTTTTTTTTGGATTCTTTAAAGTTTGAAAAAAAATCTCTTCAAAAAAAAAGAGTTCCCTTTTTTTCAGGCTTTTTACAAATTTCTGAGGAAGAGGGTTACACTATCCTAATCTCCGCCCCCTCGGTACGCGTTTGCTACTACCATAATGTGCATACAATAAATGTGCATTATGCGCAAAAAAAATCAAATGCTTTTCCTTAGTTCTTTTTTTAGTTTTGCCAAAATTTTACCATTATCCTTGTTTTTTTATTCGGGCTCTAAACATTTTGTGTAGCCAAATAGAATTTTTTAATTGTAAGATGATTTATTTTTTTTTTTTGCAAAACACTTATTACTCTATTATATCATAAGCAACTTTATTGTACATTAATCTAAAAAAACTTAAAAGGGATATAATAGCATGGCTTTTTGTTTTCCGAAAAAGGAATATACCCTTAGAAAATACAAAGTGCAATATGATTGTGTATGCATTTTAATAATACGTTTTGTTATAGAGAAACCTCGACTGTTATAGAAATATCTTATAAACAATTTGTACAGTTTGAATTTGCTTTTGATAATCATCCTGTAACACATACAATACCTATTAGCTCAAGTAACACAATATTCTAAAAGATGGTTAATAAACAAACTAAAAACATTTATTTATATTTTTATGATTTATCATGACCGATTCCAGCATTATATTCTTTAGATGTAAGGCATCAAACATGTCTAAGTTTATACAGCTTTGTATAGTAAATCAAATATTTTTATGTAAAGTTGGTTTTAAAAGTATACTTTCTGCAAAAATACATAAACTAAAATAGATTTTAAAACTGGACACTTTAAATGAAAAAAAATACATATTTTTTATGCAATATTTAGCAGCCTTACAACGGCAGGCTACTTCTTTGCATGCTTATTATGTAATTTTTTTAACGGATTGCCATAAAGACCATTGTAAGCGGAAAAAAAAAAATCCCGCCCATACTTCCAAAACATATTTTTTGTCTGGTGTCAACCATAAGAGACATATCTGCATGTATTTTTAACTAGGGATCGTAGTTTTTACTATACGGTATAGTTCTATACGTATAGTAAGTGTATATTAAGTGTATACTAAAAGTACTATACATTGTATAGTGTTTTTACATTTGTTAAAATAATTTGATCTGGTAAATTTTTGGGATACAATATTATGTTACCAGGACCATCTGCTTTGGTTTTC